>JAQBSW010001889.1:0-118100 GCA_029291075.1 Eudiplozoon nipponicum | reverse complement strand
GAGAATTACAACTATTTCTGAACACTCTGGCCTTGATCGATTTTGGTTATCACATTTCGCAGTAAGCATCACATCATTGAATTCAATATATAACCGTTAAATACTGCTCTTTGCGGAAAACTAATATATATGCAGATATGTATTAGGTATTGCAAATCTAGTAACAAATTATTTCATTTATGAACAGAAGGATAAACCAAAGACAGAATGAACGGAAAGTATAATCCCATGCACATTACTTTCGTGCTTACTAGCGATTCATCAGTAGGAGCCGGTATTACGCCCTTTAACGGCTATATATTTGGGTGAGAAATGTGGGATAATAGGACGTTACAATCCTCTAGACGAATTTTAAAACCTGCAATAGGGTAAATAACATCATATAAAGTCTTCGACAATGTGACTTCAACGCTAGCTCACACTATAAAATATATATACCAAGTCTGTAAAAGATACTAACACTATGATTATTGTGTTAGTAAACGATACCAACATTGTAGTACCGAAAATGTACATGGTACTAACACTGTGGTTGCCGAGTCGGTACATGGTACCAACATGATGGATATCAATTTATGCTATAGTTCACCGAAATTGAGAATTAAAACTATTTCTGAACAAGTGTGACTCAAATAAATGTTTGTGACTGCAAAGTAACAGCGCAGCCGATATTTCCCGTACCGCACATTGTATGTCAGGCTATTAACTTTGATACGCGCATGTTTAATTTTGAATTCTATATATACGCAATGCGGTTTGATCCTCGCCAGTCAGTTTGCCGCCGTACTTTCGTAATGATCATGGATTTTCTGAACGCGTCGGTGCGTTGCGACTAGCGGTAGCTTTGTTATGTTGTTCGACGACATTTTAAATACAAGAAATGGGTGTTTATTTCAGTCACGTAATTTTGATTTTGAAAGGTTTAACTACCACACGCGTAATCAATTATTGTTTAATTGGATTATCTATATATATATATATTTGATTGGCGATAGGTACAAAGAGCTAAGGTTTGTGACTGCATACAAACTGTGAAGCCGACATTTCCAGTCACGTGTTCTTTATGCAAGACTACTACATGTGAGACCTCTATATCTAATTATGTTTTCTTATAGATGCAATGCGGTTTGATCCTCGCTCGTGAGTTTGCCGTCAAACTCTAATGATGATCATGAAAGGTCAAAACGCGTCGGTGACTTGTGATTAGCGGTAGTTTAGTTTTGTTGTTCGTGGACTTGTTAAATAAAATGGGACTGGCCTTTGTTCCAAGCACGCAAACTTGGTTTTGATAATTGTTAATACCACCTGCGCAATCAACTACTTTTATAATTATATTGTCGATATATATATTTGTATGGCGAAATCTACAAACAGCTAATATATGTGACTGCATAGAAATATATATATATATATATATATATATATATATATATATATATATATATATATATATATATATATATATATATATATATATATATATATATATATATATATATATATATAAACACATGACCGGTCGTGTACAATGTATGTAAGGACATTAAAGTTGAGGTGCGCATATCTTAATTTGCTTTCTCTATGTATGCAAGGCGATGAGATCCTCGCTCGCCAGTTTTCAGTCGTACTCCAATGATGAACATAGAAGTCCGAAAAGCGTCAGGGCTTTGCGACTGGCGGTATTTATCTTATGTTGTTCAACAACTGGTTTAATAAAATGGGATTGTTGTTAATTTCAAGCTTGCAAACTTGATTTTAATAATTTTGACCGCCACGCGCGCTTTCAATTATTCTATTATATTTTTGTCAATATATATTTGTGTGTGACGAAGGAAACATACCGCTAATATTTGTGCTTGCACAGAATTTGTGCAGCCGATATTTCCAGTCACGTACACTGTGTGCAAGGTTACTGGGAGTGAGAGCTACATAACTTATTTTGCTTCCTATATATATGCGATGCGGCTTCATCCACGGCAGTCAGCTTGCCATCGTACTCTGATGATGAATTTGGAAGAGTGAAACGTGTCAGTGTTTTGCGACAGGCGGTAGTGTTGATATGTTGTTCGACGTTTGGTTAAATACAATGGGATTGAAGTTTATTTGCGAAAGCTAAAAACCGCTAATATTTGTGACTGCATAGAAATTGTGCAGAAGACATTTCCAGTCCCAGTCCACTGTATAAAATTCCATTAGATAAAATAGCCGTATATTTAATTTTGTTTTCCATATATACTTTGATGATTATCATGGAAGATCTAAACGCGTCAGGGCGTTGCGTCTGTGTCGTGTTTTGCTATGTTGTTCGACGACTAGTTAAATACAATGGGATTGGTGTTGATTTCAATCTCGCAAACTGGATTTTAATTATTGTTAGCACCTCACGCGCTTTTAATTATTGGTTAATTGAATTGTCTATATATATGTTTATGACGAAAGCTACAAACAGCTAATGTTTGTGACTGCATAGAAATTGTCCAGCCGATAATTCTATTCACGTAATCTGTATACATAGCTACTAGAACCAAGAGACGCATATCTAATTTTGCTTTATGTATATATTCAATTTGGTCTGATCCTCGCCAGTCAGTTTACCTTCGTTCGCTGATAATTATCATGGAAGTTCCAAACGTATCAATCCGAAAGCTACAAACAGATAGTATTTGTGACTGCATAGAAATTGTGCAAACACATTACAGGTTACGTACAATGTATGGATGGCCACTAGAGGTGAGAGCCGAATATCTTATTTTGCTTTCCATATATATGCGATACGGTAAGATCGTCGCTCGTCAGTTTGCTGTCGTACAATGACGATGGTCATGGAAGGTCGAAAAGCGTCAGGTCTTTGCGATTTGAGGTAGTTATGTTATGTTGTCAGACAAGTGATATAATAAAATTGGAACGGTTTTAATTTTACGCTCGCAAACTAGATTTTAATAATTAAGACCACCAAACACGCTGTCAATAATCGATTATTTGTATTATCTACATATATTTGTGTGGTAAAAGCTACAAATAGCTAAAGTTTGAGACTGAATTGAAACAGTGCAGCCAATATTTCCTGATACGTGCACTGTGTGCAAGACTACCAGGAGTGTGAGCTGCAAATCTAATTTGGGTTTCCATATATATGCAATTCAGTTTGATCCTCGGTAATCAGTTTGCCTTCTTAATCTGATGATGATCCTGGAGGTTCACAATTCGTCAGTGCGTCGCAACTCGCGCGTGTTTTTTTTATCTTGTTCAACGACTAGTTAAATACAATAGGATAAGGGTTTATTTCAATTACGCCAGCATGATTTTAATAATTGTTACCATCACCAGTGCAAACAATTATTGTTTAATTTTATTGTTCATATATATTTGTGTGGTGAAATCTACAAAAAGCAAATCTTTGTGATTTCATAGAATATGTCCAGCCGGTATTTCCAATCACGTTCACTGAATGCAAGTCTACTAGTTAGGAGAGCGCATATCTAAATTTGCTTTCCGTATATATGCAATGTGTTTTGATCCTCTGCTGTCAGTTTACCGCCGTATTCTTTTGATGATCATTGAAGTTCGAAACGCGTCAGTGCTTTGGGACTTTCAGAACTTTTGTTCTGGTGTTTATTTCAAGACGGCAAATTTAATTTTAATAGTTTTTACCACCACAGGCGAAATTTATTATTGTTATTTGTATTGTCTATATATATGTGTGTGTGGCGAGAGCTACAGACTGCTAATAGCACGGTGCACGAAATGGGTGGCGTAAGTAACAAACAGCTAATCTTTGTGATTGCGAAAAAAAATCCGCAACCCACATTTCCAGTTACGTACAATGAATGCAAGTCTATTAGAAGTTAGAGCCGGATATTTAATTTTTCTCTCCATATATGTGCCTTGTGGTAAGATCATAGCTAGTTCTCGTCATTCGCTGATGATTATCATGGAAGATCAAAAAGCGTCAAGGCGTGGCGACTGGCGGTATTTTTGTTCTTTTGTTCGTCGACTGTTTAAATGCAATGGGATTGGTGCTTATTTTAAGTTGGCAAACTTGATTTTAATATTTGTTGCCACCACATACGCAATCAATTATTCTTCACTTGTCTTGTCGATATATATGCGTGTGTGGCGACAGCTACAAACGCCTAATGTAGGTAACAGCTTAGAAAATGTGCAAAAACTCTCATGTGATCTCTATGCAAGGTTACTAAAAGTGAGAGCGGCATATCTAATTTTGCTTTCCATATATATGCAATATACGTGTGTGGCGAAAGCTACAAACAACTAATGTAGGTGACTGAATAGAAACTTTATATTTCCTGTCACGTAATCTGTGTGCAAGGCTAATAAATGTGAAAGCGCATATCTAATTTTGTTTTCCATATATATGCAATGTGGTTTCGTTCTCACTAGTCCGTCTGCCGTCGTACTCTAATGAAAGTCATGGTAGGTCGGAACGCGTCAGTGCGTTGCTACTGGCGGTGGTTCTGGTATGATCTAGGACGACTTGTTAAATGAAACGTGATTGGTGTTTATTAAAAGCTCTTAAAATAGATTTTAATAATTGTTACAACCAGACGCGCAATCAATTATTGTTTAATTGCATTGTCTTTTTGTATGTCCGTGGCGAAAGCTACAAACAGCTGATATTTTTGAATGCATTGAAAGTGTGCTTTCGACATATTCAGTCACGTACGCTTTATACAAGGCTACTAGGGGTCAGAGTGCGAATCTAATTTTGCTTTCCATATTTATTCAATTTGATTAAGTCCTCGGTTGTCAGTTTGCCGTCGTACTCTAATGTTGATCATGGAAGGACGAAAGGTATCAGTGCGTTGAGATAGGCGGTAGTTTTGCTAAGTTTTTCGATCACTGGTTAAATACAATGGGGTTGCGGTTTATTTCAAGCACCTAAACTTGATTTTAATCATTGTTACCACCGCATGCCCAAACATTTATTGTTTAATTGTATTGTCTCTATATAAGTTTGGGCAGAAATCTAAAAACAGCTAATGCTTGTGACTGCATAGAAATTGTGCAGCCGATATTTACAGTCACGCACAATCTGCGCTAGGCTACTAGGCGCAAGAGCTGCAAATCTTATTTTGCTTTCCTTATGTATGCAATGCCGTTTGATACTGGGTAATCAGTTTGCCGCCGTAATCTGATGCTGATCATGTAAGGACGAAAGGAATCAGTGCATTGCAACTGGTGGTAGTTTTAGCAGTTAAATACTGTTTGGTTTTGAGAATTAATATATACAAAACAATGTATTAGGTGTTGTAAACATAGAAACAAATTAGTTCAGTCGTGACTAGAAGGATAAACCACGACAGAATGAAAGAAAAGTATAATCTCAAGCACATTCGTTTCGTGTTTACTGGCGACCTATCAGTAGAAGCCGGTATTGCGCACTTAAACCACTATATATTTGGGTGAAGAATGTGGGATAATAAGACGGAACAATCTCCTAGACGAATGTCTAAATCAGCATCAGCGAAGCTCACGTCATATAAAGTCTACAACAATGCGACGTCAACGCTAAATAACAATGTATAATATATATACCATGTCTGTAAATGATACTAACACTATGGCTATTGTGTTAGTAACAGATACCACCATTATGGTACCGAAAATGTACATGGTACTACCATAATGGATATCATTATACGCTATAATTAAACGAATGTGAGAATTACAATTATTTCTGAACACCATATTCTTCAGTAAATCCATACTTTCTGGCCTTGAACGAGATCAGTTATCATTTTTCGCGATAAGCATGGCCTCATTTAATTAAATATATAACTGTTAAATACTGTTTGTTGCGGAGAACTAATTTATATGCAAGTATATATTAGGTGTTGCGAAACTAGTAAAAAATTAGTCCAGTTGTGAGCAGAAGGAAAGTACAATCACATGCACATCAGTAGGAGCCGGTATTAGGCCCTTTAAAGACTATATGAGTGGATAAAGAATGCGGTATAATAGGAAGGTACAATCTCCTAGACGAAAGTGTAGACATGCAGTAGAAAGGCTAGCATCAAATAAATTCTACGACTATATGACTTCAACGCTAACTCACACTATATTTTCCGGGTATTTTACGGGATTATTATCTCATTACATAGGATTGGTATCGCCTGTTGATATTCGTGCTTATGATAAATCCCCGGCCTTTTCCTGATTGGTGATATGAGAATGCTAATACGAATGATCACAAATGTATTGTACACAACGTTGCATAGAAAATTCATAGTTAGTCCTAATGGACCGTGCTCTAGACGGCAACGAAACGAAATACTGTTAACACAATTGGATTTCTTATACGCAAGTCACAGTTAAACAAAATTGTTCGTTCTCTAGATGGCAGCAAAATGAAACTATGTCTTATGAAAAAGTCACAGTTAAAAAAAATTGCCCGTGTTCTATACGGAAGCAAAACAAAACACTGTTAACAAAGTTGAATGTCTTATACATAAGCAACTATTCATGCTCAAATGTCTGAATTGTGGTTAATACATGTAACCGATTGAAAATACATGATGATGTGAATAAAATCACTAGTAAAAGTTGTCACTAGTTCTAAATAGATTAAAATCGTGTAAAAAACTTAATGAAAAACTTCACAAATAATTTATCCACTGTTTGCTATGATTTTAACGTATTTAATTACACTAATCCATTTTACTCTGAAGTTAGACTACGTATAATTAGAAGCCAGCAGTAAATGACTTGTATAAACTGCGAATAATCCAACGAAGAGAAATAAATCCACTATGACACTATAATTCACTGCATGTTCCCTGCGTATTGCGCGCAGTTGTGTATATTTAATAAAAAACCCTATTGATTACAAATAAAATTGCAGCTCAAGAAATCTCGATTAAAACTACTTGAAATTAACAGAGATTGTTACTGAAATATATTAAAATTTAAAAAATTTATATATATATATATATATATATATATATATATATATATATATAAAATAAGAGAAATATTGTGTAAAAACAGAGTTAGATTATTTGACCTTAAAGAGTACCATATTGTCAAAATTGAACATCTTTGGGTTGGACGCGGAGCCGCGAGTTACATACCCACCCCGACAGTGAAAATTAGAACACAAAATGAAGGGGGCTAACCTTACAGGAGGTGTTATTGCTCTGCCGTACCGTGTAACAACTGATGCTGGCTCTGTCAACACTGATTCTGGTTCATCTATATCTCGCGGCGGCGTGGCGACGTCAAACGACTCGGTTGTTGATGAGATGTCGGGCGTCCATCTGGAGTTATCGTTTCTTCAGCACCTGATAGGTGAACATCGCGGAACAGCGGGTCATTTGGATTAACGTTGGCCGGGGATAGTCTGTGTTAGGAGGCAGCTTCAGCTTTGCCATTCATCTCCAAAATGATGTAATTCTGACGTCGGTCTAACACCCGATAAGGACCGAGCTTGGGTTTGGCTAGAATCCTGTTATCCATATCGTTGTTGACGAAGAATCGTTTTTAGCTATCAAATTCTTTGCATTTATAAATCGGACCATGTTGCTGACGTGTAGAACAGATCGGCCGATTCTGAGCGTTATATTGTAGGTAACTGCGAAATGGAAAGAGAAATGCCGGTTCGTTCATCATTATTGCAGTTTCATAGCGTGATCAGACTAGTTCGGTCAGGCAGCCGTAGAAATTCGCCACATACCATTTCAGCGGAACTGCATTTGAGAGACTGACGAGGTCTTGCACGCATTGATAGGAGTACTTTCGATAAAGCCACACGCCAATTTTCTTCTGGACTGGCCTGGAGCGCCGCTTTCAGTCTCCGGTGAGGCCGTTTGACGAAACCATTTGCTCTCGGATTGCGAGCCGTGGTCACGGAGTGATTGACACTATAGTATTTCAGTAGGGCAGAGAACTCTTTGCCGAGGAACTGTGCGCCACGATCAGTTGTCACTTCAGCTGGAGCACCAAACCGAGCGAACGAATTGAGCTCTAAAGCATAACTGACACTGTCTTGCTTCATGCCTGGCATTGGTATGGCCTCATAACATCGAGCGGTGCGATCCCGTATTGACAGTAGATATCGCATATTGTTCACGACAGGTAAGGTTACCAGATCAACGTGTATGTGCGTGAACCGGACTTTGGGCACTTGAATAACTTGTGGCGCCGTTTTGGCGTGTCTCGTCACTTTGCATTTCTGATATTCTAGACATTGTTTTGACCACTTCCTGACATCGCGCCGCATGCAAGGCCAAAAATAGGTCCTGGTAGAATCTCCACTGATGCTTCACCAGATGGGTGGCTCATTGATTGGTAGACCTCGAAGATCTTGTGAGGGAGTTTTTCAGGTATAAACAGCCGAGGGCCCACGCCAGTTATTTTGCACTGCAGCAGAGTTCCATCGTAATCAAGTGTTTTCAGTCGATTGACATTAAATGTCCGAAGTGATGGATCATCTTACTGAGCTGCCTGCAATTCCTGAGTGCTTATAGGTGAAGGAAAATATATTGAGGCACAAAGATCTGCAGGACGGCTTAGGGAGTCTGCGACCAAATTTTTTGAACGTTTGACATGAGTGACTTCATATACATACTCGTGTACTTGTGTAAGTTGTGAGTTGACACGTCGTGAATATAAATACTCTTTCTTTCCTCTGAGCATCGGGAGTAGAGGAATGTGGTCTATGTAGATCTTGAATTTTCGGCCATCCAGATAGGTGTGGATGTGTAGGATCGACCGGTAGATTGCGAGTATGTCTTTCCTTAATGTATCATGTCGCGTCTCGCGAGGTTGTACTTTTTGCGGCTAGAAGGCGATAAGTTGGTGAATGCCATTGATGGACTGTTGAAGTACTGCGCCTATGGAAACGTCGTATGCGTCAGTTATCAATTCAAAAGATTGAGACCAATCAGGAGAATGTAGCATAGTTGCTTTGCATAAGGCCCTTTTGGCATCCTCGTAAGCCTGGATGTCGTCCACGTTGAGCTGAATCAGTTGTGATTTCTTGACAAAACGGCTTTCTGGCACGAGATATTTGTGAAGAGGTGCCAACATCTGGGCAAGGCAGGTTACAAATCGGGAATAGTAGTTCATCTTACCCAAGAATCGTCGTAATGCTCGAACGGTGGTTGGAGGCTGTAGATCTTGAATAGGACGAACCGTAGCAGGTATAGGTGTCATGTCTTCTTCTGAAATTTTATGATTAAGGAATTCAATTGACTTCTGTGCAAAGACGCATTTGTTGCCATGAAGTCGGAGGCCATAGTCTGCTAGACGTGAGAGTAGGATCTCAATATGCTGTATATGTTCGTCATTGAGTTGGGGAATACCGGGATGTCGTCTAAATATGGAATTACAAATAGCAGACCATCTAGTATTTCGTCCATATCACGTTGGAATATTTGCGAGGCATTCTTGATACCGAAAGGCATAAAGTGATATTCGTGAGTGCCATTTCCGGTGAATCTGAGTGCGGTATATGATACGGAGTCTTTGTCCATCGGTACTTGATAGTAAGCTTTCACTAGGTGAAGTTTTGAATACACTGCATGACCAATAGCAGATCTGAATAGGTCAGCTGGATTTGGCAGGATGTACGAATCAGACTATGTGCAAGAATTGGGAATGCGATAATCCCCGCACATCCTTAATGTTACTGGTTCAATCTTTCGTACTACTACCGCAGGCGACACAAAAAGTGAGCTGGTTTGTGTACAGATGTCTTGCTGACGTAGTATGACGAATTCTTGTTCGGCGGCCTTATGTTTGTGTGGTGCCAATGAACGTGCTCGTGGAGGATGAGGAAGTGGTTTCGACAAGATGATATGATGGACTGTGATGCCACGCTTCTTCTTGAGATCGGGCATGAAGGAGATAGGTTTGAACATTTCTTCATGACGTTTCAGAAAATCGTCCAGTTGCGGTACATGAGGAAGTGGAGGAATTAGCTGTACGGGGGAGACTGCTTCGGCGCGAGTCGTATGTTTTAACGCTAATGAAAGCAACTGATTGTCTGCCGTGTGTATATCTCGTGTTCTTGGACGAATGGTAAGGTCAAGAGTTCGAGAAAGTTACTTCCAATGATGTTTCTTATCATATTTGCAATGATGAAAGGATAATTGAAACATCTTTTTGAGTTGGAGAACGATATTGTGTGTACTCGTTCCCCAAACTGCACTATACTGGAGCCTCTGGCGCAGGTCAGATTGCTGGTGTCGACTGGGTGGGTAGGTTCGAAATAATTGTGGCGCAGTAAGCTTACAACTGATCCAGTGTCTATGAGAAATAATTTGCCATAGTTTGCGTCACGGGTGAGAAAGGATTTTGATAGTGGCAACTGACGATGGGACTGGTTGCTGGCATTTGGGCGTTCGAAGCATGACCTGACTGGAGTTGTCGAAATAAATTCAATAGTTTGATTGCGCTCTAACGCGAAAGCATGTACCGTCCTATTATCTCACATTCATCACCCAAATATATAGTGTTTAATGGGCGCATTTCCGGCTCCTACTGATGAGTCGCCAGTAAGCACAAAATAAAAGTGCATGAGATTATAATTTCCGTTCATGCTGTCTTTTGTATATCCTACTGGTCGCAACTGAACTAATTGGTTATTTGGTTCGCAACACCTAATACATACTTGCATCTATATTAGTTTTCCGCAAAAAAACAATATTTAACTGTTATATATTGAATTGTATGATGTCATGCTTATCGCGAAATGTGATAAATGATATCAATCACTGCCAGAGGATATGGATTTACTGGAGTAACAGGTGGACAGAAAAAATTGTAATTTTCAATTTCGGCAAACTACAGCATAAATTAATGACCTTTATGTTAGTAACATGTACATTTTCGGTACTATAATATAGGTATCGGTTACTAACACAATATCCATAATGTTAGTATCCTTTACAAACTCGGTATATATATTATATATTGTGAGTTAACGTTGAAGTCGCATTGTCGTAGACTTGATTTGATATTATCTTAAGAACTGCATGTTTACACTTTCGTCTATGAGATTGTACCGTCTATTATTCCACAATCTTCCTCCAAATATATAGTGGTTAAAGGGCGTAATACCGGCTCGTACTGATGAGTCGCCAGTAAGCACGAAACGAATGTGCATGAGATTGTACTTTCCCTGCATGCTGTCATTGGTTTATCTTCCTGGTCACAACTGGACTAATTTGTTATTAGTTTTGCAAGACCTAATACATATTGGCGATAATTTTGTTATAGTGTTCCAGTTTTGGATAAATACTAATGGATTGGTGTTTATTTCAAGCACGCAAACTTTATTTTAATAATTGTTACCACCATCGGGGCAATCAATTAATTTTTACTTGTATTGTCTATATATATATATAATATTGTGACTGCATAGAAACCAACATTTTCGAGCAAATACACTGTGTCCAATGCTACTAGGATTTAGAAAATCATTTCTAATTTCCCTCTCCATATATATGCAATTACGTTTGATTCTCGCTGGTCAATCTGCAACCTTTATCTGATGATGATCGTGGAAGATCTAATTGCGTCAGTTTGTTGTGATTACCACTAATTTTGTTATGTTGTTCGCAACTGTTTAAATACAATGGGATTGCTGTTTGTTTCAATCTCGTAAACTTTAGTTTAATAATTGATACCGCGACCCGCGTAATCAGTTATTGTTTAAGTGTATAGTCTCTACATATGTGTGTTACGTAAGCTACAAGCAGCAACTGTTTGAGACTGTACAGAAATTGTGCAACCGTCATTTCCAGTCACGTACACCGCATGAAAGGCTTCGAGAGGTGAACGCCGCATATCTAATTTAGCTTTCCTTATATATGCAATGCGGTTTGATCCTCGCTAGCCAGTTTGCCTTTTAATTCTGATGATCACCAAAGGTCGAAACACGGTAGTTGGATGCTACTAGAGGTAATTTTGTTATGTTGTTCGATGGCTGGTTAAATTTAATGGGATTGGTTTTTAATAATTGCTACCACAACCCGCGCAATCAATTTTTTAAAAGTGTATTGTCTCTATATGTGTGTGTGGCGAAAGGTACAAACAGCTAATGTTTGAGATTGCATAGAAATTTTGTAGCAGACATTTTCAGTGATGGAAACTGTATGCAGGACTACAAAAGTTGAGTGAGGCATATTAAATTTTCTTTTCTAAATATTTGCAATGCGGTTTGATTTTCGCTAGTCAGTTTGCCATCATATACTAATGATGATCTTGTGAGGACGAAACGCGTAAGTGTCTTGTGACTGGCGGTAGTTTTTTAATGTTATTCGACGGCTGGTTAAATAAAATAAGACTCCAAGCTAACAAACTGGATTTAAGTAATTGTAAGCACTACCCGCGCAATCAGTTAATGTTTAAATGTATTTTCTATAAATGTGTGTGGCGAAAACTACAAAAATCTTATGTTTGTCACTACTAGGAATTCTACAGCCGACATTTCCAGTCATGTACACTGTGTACATGGCTACGACATGTGAGAGCCGCATATTTAATTTTGCTTTCCATATATAGGCAATGCTGTTTAATCCTCGCTAAACAGGTTGTCGTAGTATGCTGATAATTATTTTGGAAGATCAAAACGCGTCAGTGTGTTGCGACTGGTGTTTTTTTTGTTATGTTGGTCAAGTACTGCTTAAATACGAAGAAATTGGTGTTTATTTCAAGCTCGCATACATAATTTTTACGATTTTTACCACCACACACGAAATCAGTTATTATTTAATTGTATTTTCTATATATATATATATATATATATATATATATATATATATATATATATATATATATATATGTGTGTGTGTGTGTGTGTGTGCCGAAAGCTACAAGTAGTTAATTTTTTTGACTGCATTGAAATTGTGCGAACGAAATTTCCAGTCAGTTACGTTGAATGCAATGCTACGAGATGTGATAGTCGATGTACTAATTTTCCCGTCCATATATATGGAAGGCGTTTTCACCCTCGCTAATCAGTTTGACTTCGTACTCTGCTGATGATCTTAGAAGGTCGAAATGCATCCCTGCGTTAGGACTGGTGGTAGTTTTCTTATGTTGTTCGAGGAAAAGTTAATTGCAAAATTGTTGTTGTTTATATCAAGCTCGCAAACTTCATTTTTATAATTGTTACCACCACACGCGCAATCAATTATTGTTCAGTTGTGTTGACTATATATAAGTGTGTGGCAAAAGCTACAAACAGCTGATGTTTGTTACTGCATTGAAATTGTGCGGACGAAATTTCCAGTCACTTACATTGAATGCAATGCTACGAGATTTGAGAGTCGATTTTCTATTTTTCGTGTTCATATATATGGAAAGCGTTTTCTCCATCGCTAATCAGTTTGACTTCGTATTCTGCTGGTGATCTTGGAAGGTCGTAATACATCACTGCGTTAGTACTGGTGGTAGTTTTCTTTTCTTGGTCGAAGACTGATTAAATACGAAGAAATTGGTGTTTATTTCAAGCTTGCATACATAATTTTAACAATTATTACCACCACAAGCGAAATCAGTTATTGTTTAATTTTATTTTCTAGATATATATATGTGTGTGGCGAAAGCTACAAGTAGTTAATAATTGTAACTGCATTGAAATTGTTCGGACGAAATTTCCAGTCAGTTACGTTGAATGCAATGCTACGAGATGTGAGTGTCGATTTACTAATTTTCCTGTCCATAGATATGGAAAGCGTTTTCACCCTCACTAATCAGTTTGACTTCGTATTCTGCTGATGATCTTGGAAGGTCGAAATGCATCACTGCGTTCGCACTGGTGGTAGTTTTCTTATGTTGTTCGAGGAATAGTTAAATGCAAAGGTTTTGTTGTTTATATCAAGCTCGCAAACTTTATTTTAATAATTGTTACCATCACACGCGCAATCAATTAGTGTTTAGTTGTGTTGACTAGATATAAGTGTGTGGCGAAAGCTACCAACAGATGATGTTTGTTACTGCATTGATATTGTGCAGCCGACATTTCCAGTCACGTACGTTATATGCAATGCTACGAGATAAGAGAGCGACATATCTAATTTTTCTCTCAATATAAATGCAAAGCGGTTTGATTTTCGCTAATCACTTTGCTGTCAAACTCTGATGATGAACTGGAAAAGTTAAAACGCATCAGTGCATTGCGACTTGTGTTAGTTTTATTATGTTGTTCCATGACTGGATAAATACAGAGGGATTGGTGTTTAAATCAAGTCCGTTAATTTGATTTTTATAATTGTTACCACCACCCGCGCAATCAAATATTGTTTAATTGTATATATATATATATATATATATATATATATATATATATATATATATATATATATATATGTGTGTGTGTGGCAAAAGCAAGAAATATCTAATGTTTGTCACTGCATAGAAATTGTGCAACTGACATGTCAAGTCACGTACACTGTGGGAACGGCTAAGACAGATAAGAGCGGCATATCTAAGTTTTCTTTAAATATATCTCAAACGCGGTTTCATCCGCGCGAAACAGTTTGCTGTTGTATTCTGATGATGACATTAGGACGCCAAACGGCGCTAGTGCGTTGCGACTAGTGGTAGCTTTGTAATGTTATTTTACGACGGGCTAAATACAAAGGGATTAGAGTTTATTTCAAGCTCGCAAATTTGATTTTAATAATTGTTACCACCAAAGCCGCAGTCAATCATTTTTTAATTGTATTGTCTATATATATGTGTATGTAGAAATCTACACACATCTAATTTTTTTTACTGAATAGAAATTGTGCAGCCGACATATTCAATCACGTACACCGTATGCCAGGCTACTAGATGTGAGAGCCACTTAACTAATTTTGGTCTCAATATATATGCAATGCGCTCTGTCCTTTGCTGGTCAGTTTGCCGTCGTATTCTGATAATGATAATGGAAGTTCGACGCGCGCTAGGGATTTGCGACTGGAGGCAGTTTTGTTATGTTGTTCGACGACTGGTTAAATTGAATTGGATTTGTGATTATTTCAAGCTCGCAAACTTGATTTTAATAGTTGTAAACACCACACGCGTAATCTAGTATTGTTTATTTGTTTTCGATATATATATGTTTGTGGTAAAACGTACAAAGAGCTCAAGTTTGTGACGGCATTTAAACTGTGCAGCCGACATTTTCCATCTCGTGTACTTTATGAAATGACACTAGATGTCAGAGCCGCATATCTAATTTTCTTTTTCGTATATAAGCAGCGCGGTTTAATCCTCGATAGTAAATTTACCGTTGTAGTCCTATAATGATCGTGGAAGATCGAAAGGCCTCAGTGCGTTGCGACTGGCGGTATTAATTTTGTGTTGTTCGAAGACTGGTTGAATACTTTGGGATTGATGTGAATTTGAAGCTTGCAAACTTTATTTTAATAATTGTTACCACCACCCGCGCAATCATTTGTTGTGTAATTGTTTTGTCAATTTATGTGTGTGTAGCGAAGGCTACAATCAACAACAATTGTGCAGCCGATATATTCCGTCACGTACACTTATGCAAGACTACGATGTGTAAGAACCGCATATGTTATTTTGCTTATATTATATTTGCAATGCGCTTTGATTCACGCTAGCCAGTTTGCCGTCGTACTCTAATAATGATTATGGAATGAGGAAACGCGTTACTGCGCTGCAAATAGCCGTAGTTTTGTTATGTTGTTCGACGACTGGTTAATTACAATGGATGTGTTGTTTATATTTGGCTCGATAACTTGATTTTACTAATTGCTAACATCACACGCGCAATCCATTTTTGTTTATTCTACTGTCTTTATATATATATATATATATATATACATATATATATTGGTTGTTATATATATATATATATATATATATATATACATATATATATATATATATATATATATATATATATATATATATGTGTGTGTATGTGTGTCGCAAAAGCTTCTATTAGCTAGTGTTAGTGAATGCTGACATTTCAAGTCACGTACACTGTAAGAAAGGCTACTAGAATTGACAGCCGCATATTTAATTTTGCTTTCCATATGTATGCAATGCAGTTTGATCCTTGCTAGACAGTTTTCCGTCCTAACCTTATGATGATCCTGGAAGGTGAAAACGCATCAATGCGTTGCGACTGGCTGGAGTTTTCTTCTGTTGTTCGACGTCTGGTTAAATAGATTGGGATTGGTGTTTCTTTTCAAACTCGCAAACTTGATTTTAATAATTTTTACCACCAACCGCGAAATAAATTATTGTTTAATTTTTCATGTATATATATATATAAATAAATTTATTAATTAAAAAATATATATATTTGTGTGTGTGCGTGGCGAAAGCTACACACTTAGTAAAGAGAATTATTCCGATTGCAATATGTTGATATGGAATTTAATAGAAATTAATTTGTGGAAATTTACGAAATAATGTTTCCTTCGTAATTTTTAGATTGACAATAATTTGCCCGACGACCCTATCTGATTTGACAAGAGAATTTTTCGGATTTATTATTGAAGTGTGGGAATAATATTTTCATCAACTTTCGCTAATTTTATGTTTATTCTAATGACATTTTTGTTCATTTTTCACTAATACATTTAAACAGTCATTTATTTGTTGTAACAATTATTTATATCAAGTTTGCAAGTTTGAAATAAGCAGAAGTCTCAATGGTTTTAACGAGACTTCGAAAAATACAGCGAAACTACCGCAAGATATATGCACTGACGTGTTTACCGTCGTACTCAGATGATCATCATTAAAAGACAAATAACGTCAGTGCGTGTGATTGGCGTTTTGTTTGCTATATTTCTGGACGACTGGTTATGTACAATAGGATTGCTATCTATTTCAAGGTCGCAGACTTCATTGAAATCAAATATAAATCACTATATTTAAAAAAAATGGTATGAACGTTTTCGTTTAGCTATTTTTATGAATTTATTATCTTGAATAATTATTCTTATGTACAATCTTTACGTGGGTTTATTATTGCTTTTACATCTGAATTTTTTAGAACAATTGTGTTTTAGCCGGAAGACTAACAACATTGCCAACAGTAACACTAATTTAAAACCACTCTTCTATTTATTAAAACGCAGTTACTAATTCGTTGCCTGATTGTAACATATTAAGAGGAATTTTTATATTTCAAATTGGGTTAAATTTAAATGTGCAATGGGAGCATCTCTGCATTTATATTTTTTTCAATTAAAAATCAATTAAAACTAATTTTCATAAATATTTTCCTGTAAACATATTATTTAATAAATCTTTCTTTAATGAATTTGTAAGAGATTTAATATATTCTGTAAAGTACACTTTATGTACTTTTAAAAAGTTGAAAAATAGATTTGTTATAATATTAACTAGCATGAAGACTGAAGACGAGCTTAATTTTTAAAGATTGGTCATACCGTACGTTAACAAAATTTCTTTCGTCACTATATAAACTTCAAGTTTAAAAATGTATTATGAAATAGTATCATTATCACCACCTAAATTTTGTAATTTATTGATAAAATGCCAGAATGTCATTTTCAAAGTTCATATAGATTTTTGCTTGAAGTGCATATGTGTTAATTAAACACTGCAATCACTTTGATATTTTGTAATGGTTTGTAAAGTTTTTGACCTCCTACTTCATTCGGTTCAAACAATACTGAACATACTTTTTTAATTCAGTAATTTTTAAGTTGTAAGAATGTAATCCCTGCGTACAAATAGTTCTAGCACTGGCGTGAGGAATATTATCATTCAATTGGAACAAATATTTTCACTCTATTAACGTTTTAAATTACAGTTAATTTACTTTGCATATGATATAGCATTGCGTCTTATTCAATTGGTAAATTTTATAAATATTAATATGACCTACAATATTTAGCTTCAAAGACGTAGTTTGTCCTCTTTGCAGGACAAAATGTCATACTGCTTCAACCAATGTACTTGTTTAGTTTTTAGTTTACATTTTCTAACATTTTAGTTACAATTCATACAGTTGCTAGTTATCGCGTTAATATTTTCGGGAGAAAATTTCGCAGTGATACTTTTTAATTAGAGTTACAGAATGTTGAACATATTTCTGTAAATTCGTTACTAGACTTTCTCTAAACTTACGTCGACATAATAAATGCACGCGCTTACCAACATCATAAGGATGCATTATCAAATACAATCGGAGTTTGTTGCGTTAAATCACGAGAATAATGATTAAAAATGGCTTCCATCTGATAAAATATTATAAAGTACATAAGTACTTAACGATATCTATAAATTGTATTTTTTGGTCTGGTACATTAGAAGTGATTCTTAAACAAACGCAGTACGTGCGCCTGCAATTTTTAAAGAGTAACTCTTCAAAGAACGTATCGTATTTTAAATGACAAATGGTATGCATAAAAATTAAAATTGAAACTCGTGAGTGAAATCAGTTTGTACATGAATGCTGCGTAGGGACTGATTCGATTTGCAATTCCGGACATTTTTTCATGTTAAGAAATTTACAGTAAGCAATATGTGTCTTACGGTATTTATCCTATCCAGATAAAATCATAATTCCTTTACGATTGCGAAACCACATCGAAATTATATAAAACCAACGCATCATCCCGTTTGCGTGCTATGAATATACGAACATTTAATCCATATATTTCTCCGCCCACTCTGTCATGAAGACTCAGAAGTGCAAAACAATCGGGTAGACCCTACACAGACTGAGATTTTAAAATGGCATTATTTTATCTAATTCGCAAGTAATATTGCCGTTACCTGCTGGCCGATATCTCTATACAGCTTAAAGTATGCAGATATAGCAGCATGCATTATATAATAAAACGCATGTGTAAAGATTTTGTTTCGATTAATAATCGTTCTGTAATTTAGTCATTTTCGCTGACATTGTCTCATATAAGAAATTCGCCTCTTATGAATTTTAGCTAGCACAAGTGTTTGATAAGGATATTTAATTCCATGGTTTTATTAATTATGATGTTGTTGAAGGCTCATCCAAGGACTCAGAACCAAATTCTCGAGATTAAAATAATCGTGTTTTCGGTCCAGCTGGCTGTGATTATGTCAACGATACCGGTCTGTTATTAGCAAATTATTATTTGTACAAAGAAACACATAATTTTTAAGACATAAATTACGTTACAAATTGAAGACATTTCAAAAAACGTTCGCCTCAATATGGTCAACAGTGCAGCAGGAATAAGCGGGCTCTTGCAAATAATCCATGCAATTAAGCGCCACTCGCACAGTTTCTTGGAAATTACGATTGGAAACGTGTGCACTCTCGTCAGGTAATTTCAATAATTTTTCACCTGAAAAAAGAAAATTTATGTTCGTTGAAAGCCCTATACACTATTACTATTTACATTAAATTTTAATATAACAATGTTTAATATGTATTAAATATAAAAAAACTGCGAAAAAATATCAAGTATTTTTTTTATTTTAAGAAGTCTTGAAATTGTGTTTGAATTTAAATAATTTTCACAAATTTTCTAAGTATCAATCTAATTAAAGTAATTTGAATAATACTTTCGCCGTTATACGTGATATTGCAAACACTATTCTGAAAATGTTAATTATGTTAAGTCATAAATATACAGGAATCTAAATATTACGTTAATAAATACTGAAATTAAACTAATATAGTACCTTGTTATATATATTTAAAACAAAAGATTCAGGAAAAGGTAACGCTGTTGATTCAAAATATTCATATTAAATTAACTTCATCCTTTAGAATTGCTTCATTAAATGTTTCATTTATTATTCATAATTTTTTAAAGTGCCTAACGCAAATTTAGATAAATATTGCGAGGCATTAAATCAATTCGCAACTATGCACACTTAAATGCAATAGTTAATACTATTTTCGTTCTAAATTCAAACAATCGAGTTATATTTTAATTATCATAAGTCACATTTGCATCTACTACTGTGGAATTCAGCGATGTTATTTTTTAGCGTTATGCTCACACTGTTACGCTTTATCTGAAAGTACTGAAATGATAGTAAACAAATTTAAAGTAGCTCGATGTTTCTCAGAAAACAGCTTCCCATGAAAAAATATTTTAAGAATTCATCCATAAATAATACATTATGAATAAAAAATCTCAGCGGATGGTTATGCCATAACATGATATAAAATGTCATGTTATGTTGTTGAAATTAAGCTTGAAGTATGAGTAAGCTAAATACACCGTTTCTAATAATGTATTACAAGGAAATATGCAAAAATTTTAATATATATATATATACATATATACATATATATATACATATATATATATATATATATATATAATATTTATAATATGTATTACTAAAACGCTATTTCCATAAAAATGGGTCAAAGTTATTCATTTAAATTTTACAAGCATACAGTTATTTGTTTAAAATTTTGTCAGATTTTAAAACTACCAAGAACAAGAGAACACCGGAGAAGGGCAGCAGATTTAATAAAATGTATAAAAATTTAAGGTTATCGAAAGGCTGTTGTGTGTTGCAATCGCTGGTATTGACAGAACTTTTAACTCTCAATTTGCAATAAGATCAGAATTCTCTGAAAAAGGTATTTCGTACAAACATTCATAGCCCATTTGACGTACTTTTACCAAAAAATCAATAATTTTTGTAAATAAAAATCTGGTATCAAAACTGATAGATTGTTCTCATGGTTCCATAAAGATATTATTAAAAATATATCGGGTTTTACAAAATATTTCTCCTAACTGTTATTTTAACAACGACCTCTGTTGGTTTTAAGCAGTTTTAATGCGATTTCTTGAACTGGAAATTTCATTTTAATCAATAGGGTTTTGCTTAATATGTGATATAACGCTCAAACCCAGGATTTACTTGTTTTGTATGCCTTAACCATATTTACATAGCTACTAACAGTTTAATTAAGACTCTCCTGATCTATATTTTAGGTATTTCTCAATCATTTATCCAAAACCCTACAGTTCAGTGGTTTTATGTGACTTAACTCACAAAACCAAACATACATTGTACTAATTATTTTTGGTGCTTATTGTGACTACATTTTCACGATTTTCCTCTTTGCTTAATAACATTATGATTGATAAAACAGTAACTTGATGCTGTGACCTTCTCACGTCGTCCTTCGGTAAATAGCCATGGAATAATCATGAACGCGGATCGTAATAAAAGCTACTCGATATTATGCAGGAGGATAATTTTGCACTATATAGACAACTAGATCGCAGTACCTCTTACATAAGCCACAATACCTCCTACATGAATGGTGCCCCGTTTCATCAAACTGACAGCCAACAAAGAAATAATCATCAAGCGCTTTGGATGAATGCCACGCAATTGTGAATCCGGTAAAGGAGGGAGAACACACAAGAAAGTAAATCCTGGGCCACAAATCACAGAGAACCACACTCTCGAGATCTTAATTCTCGAAAACAGCCACACGATGACTGGGTGAGGACGATGTAACACTGCCATCTATACTCGACAGTACACACAGATAAGATGACGTCTAACTCAGATCGGGAATAAAAGCTTACAGAATTAATGAACCAGATGTCCCAAGGTAGCCGCAGAGCTTCCGAGCTATACAGGAAAATTGAGCAGAAAGTCTCTGAATACAACCTGACCAAGGAAATCTTGATGCCACTATTCATTCAGAAGCTTCCTCCAGCACTCCAAGAGATGGCCACATTGCTGAGCAAATCCGTTGAAATGCAAGACGACGTACTGCCGGCACATCTAGACAAATAGTAGAAGAAACACAACTGCAGCTCACTTGCCTCAGAGCAAGGTTACATCACCTCACTATTATGCAAGTCTCAATCCACATCATCGTCAGCCCGAACAAATGTAATCAATGAGTGCATCATCAACCTGCTCGAGAGCCTTACATTCAGGCAAAATTCGGCCTCAGTCGATGCCGTCCAGAGCAGGCGTGACAAGCGTCGACAACTGTCCCAAAACAGCACCAGGTCGACGTCCAGAAGACCAGGCCACATTTCCACAGCTACAAGCGAATTGATGTCCAAATCACCGCAGCTATAGCAACTCCACACGCTATTGCCTCATAAATGGCTGCACATTTTCGCTCACAGATGCGACGTTCAGGAGGGCGCGGTCCCTTTCGACAACTCAGGATGATGCGCCGATGGAGGGTTCAGAAAACTGCTGGGGTCAGCCTCCTCTGCGACAGTAGAGGCTGATCACCCTAAGATTGTTGACCGCCCCACATGGGATGGCTCGAAGCACGTAGGTTTCGCTGTAGAGCGCAATAAAACTATTGTCTTTACAGCGACGGCTCCAGTCAAGTCATGCTTCAAACGCCCAATTGCCAGCAACCAGTCACATCGGCACTTATCAACAGCCTTCCGCCGCCGTGACAAATTGTTTCTCATAGACTCTGGATAAGATGTAAGCTTACTACGCCACCCGCCCAGTCACCACCATTTTCAATTATCCATTAATCATTGCCAATACGACAAAAAACGTCGTTGGACGCAACTTTTTTGAACACTAGGACCTTACTATTCGTCCAAGGATACGCGTGATACCCACTGCCGTAAATCAATTGCTATCATCAGCGCTAAAACACACAACTCGCGCCGATGTAGTCTTATCTATACAACTAATTCCTCCAGTTCCTCATGTACCACAATTAAACAGTATTCTACAGCGATATGAAGATATTTTCAAACCTATCTCCTCTCAAGAGAATCATTTCATCACACCTCATCGTATCATCTTATTGAAACCACTTTCTCATCTTCCGAGAGCACGCCCGCTGGCACCACACAAACATAAGGCCGCTAAGCAGAAATTCGCCATGTTACGCCAGCAGGGCATCTGTACACGATCCAGCTCACCATTTACGTGGCCTGTAGTAGTACCAAAGAGTGAACCCGGAACATTCGGAGTGTGCCGGATTATTGTATTCTCAATTCTTGCACACATTCTTATTTGTACATCCTGCCAAATACAGCTGAAATACTCAAATCCGCTATCGGACATGCTGTGTACTCAAAACTCGACCTAGTTAAAGCCTACTATCAAGTACCGATAGACAAAGACTCCATATCCTATGCTACACTCAGATTCACAGGAGGTGGCACTCACAAATATCATTATATTCCTTTCTGTTTTAAGAACGCATCTCAAAAATTTAAACGCGTTTTTGAAGAAATAATAAATGGTCTACCATTTGTTTTTCCCTAATTAGACAACATTCTTGTATTCTCCAACTCAATTTCCGAACATATGCGGCATATTAACATTCTACTCGAACGTCTAGTAGATTATAGCCTCAGGCATCAGGGAAACAAATATGTCTTTGCACACACAACAATTAAATTCCTCGGTCATCAAATTTCCGAGAAAGGCATGACATCTCTACCTGCTAATTTACGTGCCATTAAAGATCTACAGCCTCCAACCACCATTCGATTGTTACGACGATTCTTGGGCAAGATGAACTACTACTCTCGATTTGTACCTTGCCTTGGCAAGATTCTGGTACCTCTCCACAAATATTTCGTTTCAGAAAGCCGTTTCTTCAAGAAATCACAACGTGGACGACATGCAGACTTACGAGGATGCCAATAGGGCTATATAGAAAGCGACTAAGCTACATTCTGCTGACTTGTCTCAACCTTTCGAAAAGATCACTGACGCATCCGACGTTGCAACATGCGCATGACCTCAACGTTCCATCAATGGCATACAGCGACCTATCGAGTTCTACTCGCAAAAACTATAACCTCGCAAGATACAACATGATACATAAGGGAAAGTGTTACTCGAAATCTACTGGTTGATCCTACACTTCCGCCTCCATCTGGGTGGCCGATGGTTTAAAATCTACACCGACCACCTTCCTCTATTCCCGATGCTCCGTTGAAAAAAAGAGCATTTATATTCACCACATTACAACTCACAGCTTACACGAATACACGAGTATGAAAATGAAATAACTCACGTCAAATGATCAGTAAACGTAGTGGCAGACTTCCTGAGCCGTCCTGAAGAACTCTGTTCTTCTATACTGTGTCCTTTACATATGCTAATCAGGAATTGCAAGCAACACAGCAAGATTCTCCATCACTTGGGATATTTGATGTCAATCGCCTGAAAACATTTGTTTATGATGGAACTCTGCTGCCGTGTGAAATAACTGGCGTGGGCCCTCGGCCACAAGATCTTCTAGATTTACCATTCAATTAGACATCCGCCTGGCGAAGCCTATGTGGAAATTTTATACAGAACATATTTTTAGCCTGGGATGCGGTGAGATGTTAAGAAGTGGTCAAACCAATGTCTAGAATGTCAGAAATGCAAAGTGCCGAGACACACCAAAACGGTGCCACAAATCATCAAAGGGCTCAAAGTACGTTTCACGCATATACACATTGATCTGGTAACCTTACCTGCCACGAACAATATGCGCTATCTACTGTCAATACGGGATCGCACCATTCGATGTTATGAGGCAATACCACTGCCAGACATGAAGCAAGACACTGTCAGTTATGCTTTAGAGCTCAATTGGTTCGCACGGTTTGGTGCTCCAGCTGAAATGACAACCGATCGTGGCGCACTGTTCCTCAGCGAAGAGATCGCAGCCCTACTGAAATACTATAGTGTAAAACACTCTGTAACCACGGCTCATAATCCTAGATCAAATGGTTTTGTCGTAGGCCCATACCGAAAACTGAATGCCGCGATCAAGGCTATTCCGGAAGAAAATTGGCTTGCATCTTTGCCGAAAGTATTCCTATCAGTGCGTACAAGACCTACAGAGCCGATCAAATGTGGCAACGCTGAAATGGTATTTGGCGAATGTCAACGGCTGTCTGGCGAACTAGTCCGATCAAGCTCTGTAACTGCGGTAACGATGAACTATCCAGCATTTCTGTTTACACTTCGCAGTTACCTACATTTTAACGCTTAGAAACGGACAATTTGTCCTACACGTCAGCAACATTGTCCAATATATAAACGCAAAGATTTGTATAGCAGTAAATGGTTCTTCGTCACTAACGACATGGATAACAGGACTCTAGGCCTACCGAAGCGTGGTCCTTATCGTGTGTTAGATCGCCGTCATAATTACATTATTTTGAAGATTAATGGCATAGCTGAAGCAGTCTCAAAACAAAGATTATCCGTCACCGCCGTTGATCCAAATGACCCGCTGTTCACTCTGTTGACCTATCAGGCAGCGGATAAACGATAATTCCACCTCCAGAAAGTTTTGCTAACCACGGCCTGACGCCCGATATCTTACCAGCAACAGAGCTTAATGGAGCCGTTACGCCACCGTGCGATATAACGCCAGCATCAGTATTTACTCGTTAGAGCAAGGCCATAACACCTCCTTTAGTGTGCGCCCCCTTCATTGTATACTAATTTACATTGTCGGAGAGGGGGTGTATGTAACACGCGATTCCGCGATACAACCCAAAGAATTTCAATTTTCACAAATATAGTTCTCTTTAAGGTCAAATAATATAATTCTGGTTTTACACAATTTTTCTCTTAACTGTGATTTAAGCAGCAATCTTTGTTAATTTCAAACAGTTTTAATAGAGATTTCTTTAACTGCAAATTTATTTGTAATTAATAGGGTTTAGTTTAATAACAATACACACCCGCGTGCAATACGCAGGTAACATGCAGTGGATTTATGTGACTTAACGTTCAAACCCAGGATTTACTTGTTTTGTATGCCTTAACCATATTTACATAACTACTAAAAGTTCAATTAAGACTCTCCTGATCTATTTGGTAGGTGTCCCTCAATCATTTACCCGAAAACCTTCAGTTCAGAGGATTTTTGTGATTTAACACTCAAAACCTAGCAAACAGTGGACTAATTATTGTGCTGCTTATTGCAACTAATTTTACACGATTTTTTTCTATGATTAATAAAACTTGATTAATAAAAAATTACTTGATGCTGTGGCCTTCTCACACCACCCTTTGGGAAAGGGCCGCGGATTAATAATGAACGCGGATCGTAATAACATCTACCAGATATTATGCTGGAGGATAATTTCGCACTAAATAGACAACTAGCTCGCAAAACCTTTTACATAAGCTACAAAATCTCCTAAAATATAACGAGTGACTTGTAATAGCAAAATAATTTTCAATCACGGATACCAGTAATGTTAGTTAGTTTATATGTTAGAACGTCTCCGTGAGGTTCTTTATATTTTCTGAAATTTTAGTTAAATTTGTTTTCATTTGTACAAAACGCACAGAAAATAATTTCTGTATTAATCATTCTATAACTAGTGATATAGTAAATATATTTTATTAATCGAATCTGTGATCCTTATCTTATTATCCATAAAAAAATTTCATTGTATTTTACTAAACTTTATTTGATATTACGAAGGACCAACGTGTATTTTGTGTTTTTTTATTTATTACTTGCTTACAATTTTCTTTTTCAATATATATAGATAAAGCCTGCGATCTTGACCCCATTATAAAATAAATCGTCATTTATTCATCTGGTTGTACAATACAATAAGCGCAATTCATTCTATAGATCAGTTTTGGTCTCGTTGTTAGCACCAAAGTTAATTTCCGGAATTCAGGACGGACGTGTCTTGAAACTGGGTGCTTCCGCACGGGAGACTGCAGGTCATACCACTCAGTTGTGTGGCTATACTCTCAGATACTCTCGTTTTCTGCAGTGCTATATAAGTTGAATATTGAATTGAATAACATCCTGGATTACATTTATATAATAAAGTACTTGGATTATAGTAAATTTGATATCGCCAAAAAGCTTCGGGCAATTTATGCGAATTTTTTCATTAACCTATTGGAATTCAAGTTTTATTTCATTACGAATCCTACCATTATCCTACTTTGAATTGACTAGCATTTTTAAAAAAAGTTCCATCGTCACATTCCTCGTTCATTTCAGTTGCTGTTTTCCAAAGAAAATGTTAGTAATTCTAATATTTCACAATGACATTGATTTCAATATTAACCGTTTTATTAAACAACCCTGATTCCAGTGAACGTGTTTTCATATTTCATAATAGGTTTTATCCTATAGACGTTCATTCATTATATCCAATTTTTGCCTCTAAGTAACAGTACGTATAGCTGTCAAAGACGAACTCTAGATCAAATATTTTTCCTAGATAAATAAAATTTGCCTATTCATTTTCCCCATTTTCTCAATTTAGAAAATCGCTATCAAAAATACTTTGAAAGATTTCGGTTTATGAGTTGTAATTCAAGGAAAATCTTCCCAGTATAACACAAAAAAATTAAACTGAATTTTTAAAGAACATAACATCATCGGATAAAATTAATTTTTACTTTTCATTATCAATGTGATATAACAGTTAATTTCAATCTGATAGAATATATTGTGTTCTATATATACAGTCTGTTTGCTAAGTGAATTGTGACACTCGACGATTTATTTAATAACTTTTTGAAAATTCTCATAATCGATATTAAAATAAAATAAGGCTAGTTTTTCATGTAGTGCTTATATTACTTATATTTGCTAAGCATGGCTTTAGAAACAACTCTTTTTATAATTACAGCATTAAGGTAAATAAACCTATTATGAACTCTGAAATGGTCCAGCGTATAATCTTATCTATTTCCATTTATCTGCGAAATTATACGAAATATTGATATAACATACTGGAGCAGAACCAATTTAAGATAAGAACTATGTAATTCATTGGAAATTTTTTGACCAGATGCTGGAATAAATCTTCCGCAATAAATTGGTTTCAATTTTTGGAACTATAATGAGCGTCAATCAAATTCAACACATATTTATTTTAAATGTTCATTAAATTTGTTTCAATTTGATTATGCACACAAGGAAATCTGTGAATTTTGGTGATACAAAGGAAATTCTTATTCTTGTCTGCACCTTCTATGGTAAGGTCATAAAAACTCGCCTACTGACCATATTTAATGAGCATGGAATTGTAAAAGTGGAAATATATAACGTATATTGATTTTAATAGAAACATAATCTCAAAAATATTATATAGTAAAAAAGCAAACAATTGTAAAACAATTATCTTTAAAAAACCAAGTGATTATGCTAATTTAAGACAAACTATTTTAAATTAACTTCTATAAGGTTACAATCATTACTAAATAACGCTTTCAAAAGTAAAGGATGAAAATTATCATTCTGAAAAGCATTTGTAGGCATTTTAAAAAATAATGCGATTTGATCATTGATTTCCACTGCTGCGTTTTGTAAATTTAATAGTTAATTCCCACATTAAGCAAATACTCAAAATTACCGTTTATCAATCAAAGATATTTTTTCAATAATTTCGTGCAGAATTTAAGAGATAGCTCATTTTAGTGGCAGAATTCCCGCCTCTTTATGATACAACTCTATAGAAAAATGTGTAACATATTGGTGATGAAAAATAATTATACGGGAAAGAAAGAATGAAGGAAGTTTTAATCAGATAGAAAAACACAATGATAGAAATTTTCTCCAATATTTTAATTAATTATTTTATACTAAACCATTGCCTTAACGTTTTAAACTTTACACGAGAACAGCCTTGCGATTTGATTTTGTTAAAAACTTTGCGCTACTATGGCTGAATCTATCCTAGAAGTCCTACGAGCATCGTTTCCGATTTTTTTTAGGAAACCGAGAATCACTCAACATAAAAGATTTAATGGCATAACTAAGGATTGGTCTTTTGTACTGATTGAAATCTTCATCTTAATAAATTAATTCAGTTATAATATTCATTTTTTTAATTTTTAGCCGAAAATTATTGATAAATAACTATTTGCAAACAGCATTTATTGAAATCATGTTGAAATATGGCATTCATAAATACAAAACGTTAAAATGAAGAAAGTCAGTAGTACGATATATTAAAAATATAGTATAAAATTATTATAAAAAACAAAATTATTTCTGAAAAATTTTATTTATAAGTAGGGTATTTAATTTGAAAAAAGCATTTTGCAAACCATTATAATAGAAGTTTTATCATGAAAGAAGTGTAATTAATAAGCAAATTGGTTTACATTTTAAATGGCAAGCTATTAACCTTGATACCTGAACTATTGAACATTATTGCTTCTATATTGCATATCTGAAAATTTGAAACAAAGTAAGACAATGGTCGCAATTTCCTCAAATATTTTTATTTATTTTTTATACTAACCCATTGCCGTTTTATTTTAAACTTTACTTTAGCACAAGCCTGCATGTTGATTTATGTAAATACTTTGCTTGTCTATGACTCAATCCATCAAAGAAGAGTGAGTATCTAAGTAAACGATTTGATATCAAAATCATAAAGAGTAACAATTGGAATTCTACAGGGATCAAGTTTGAGGCCAATTTTATTTAAAATCGTATTTGCATATTTCGAAACCAAGATCATTAACGTCGAGTTTGCAAATTCGTTTATGATTTAAAAATAATGTTTCCAATTGATCCAAAAAATATCGAATTCTCCAAAAATAATGTGACATTAGAATTGTATGATTTAAGTAGATATTTATTACACTGGGGCTGAGAATGAACAGTAAAAGTCGAGAGCTTTAAAAATAGGTAACAGCACAGAAACTAATTATGTCTACTTTCATGATGCTGTAATTAATTATGATTTAAAGATTTAACTGATGAAGAAATTAAGGATTTAGACATAACTATTCAATGTACAGCTTCTGCTGAGAGACATATTGAAAGGATAGTAGGCAGTACCTAGAACAGATGGACACTAATAAATAGAAATATCTTTTCGAATGATATAAAATTTAAAATGTTTATAATATGGATGAGATCGATACTAGAATATGCTGCCGCTACTTGGAATCCTTTAAAAAAGGGCTTTCCAATAAGATAGAAGCTGCACAAAGAAAAGTTGTGAAACATATTAGTCCTATTTCTTGCACTATATACGCCTCTAGATTACAGTTTGTGTTATTGCATTGTCGTTGAGTTTAGACGATGTTGGCTTCAATATTACAGGCTAAAAATTCGTCTAGGAGATTGTACCGTCCTATTATTCCACATTCTTCTCCCAAATATAAAGTGGTTAATGGGCGTAATACCGGCTGCTACTGATGAGTCGCCAGTAAGCATGAAACGAATGTGCATTAGATTATACTTTCCGTTCATGCTGCCTTTAGTTTATGCTTCTGGTCACAACTGAACTAATTTGTTACTAGGTTCGCAAAACCTAATACGTACATGCATATATATTAGTTCTGCGCAACAAACAGATTTTATCTGTAATATATTGAACTGAGTGATGTCATGCTTACCGCGAAATGTGATAACTGATATCGATGAAGGCCAGAGTGTATGGTTTAACTGGAGTAACAGGTGTTCGGAAATTGTTGTAATTCTCAATTTGGGTGAAGTTTAGCATAAATTTATATCCATCAGGTTGGTATCATGTACCGACTCGGAAACCATAGTGTTAGTATCCGGTACTCATCGATTTCAAAAAAGGTATCTAGTTACTAACACAATAGCCATAGTGTTAGTATCCTTTACAGACTCGGTATATATATTATATAGTGTGAGTTAGCATTGAAGTCGCATTGTCGTTGACTTTAGATTATGTTAGTTTCACTATTACAGGTTTACACATTCGTCTAGGAGATTGTACCGTCCTATTATTCCACATTCTTCTCCCAAATATATAGTGGTTAAAGGGCGTAATACCGGCTCCTACTAATGAGTCGCCGGTATGTATGAAACGAATGTGTATTAGATTATACTTTCCGATCATGTTGCCTTTGGTTCATGCTTCTGGTCACAACTGAACTAATTTGTTACTAGGTTCGCAAAACCGAATACGTACATGCATATATATTAGTTCTGCGCAACAAACAGTATTTAACTGTAATATATTGAACTGAATGATGTCCTGCTTACCGCGAAATGTGATAGCTGATATCGATGAAGGCCAGAGTGTATGGTTTAACTGGAGTAACAGGTGTTCGGAAATTGTTGTAATTCTCAATTTGGGTGAACTTTAGCATAAATTTTTATCCATCAGGTTGGTATCATGTACCGACTCTGAAACCATAGTGATAGTATCCGGTACTCATCGATTTCAAAAAAGGTATCAGTTACTTACACAATAGCCATAGTGTTAGTATCCTTTACAGACTCGGTATATATATTATATAGTGTGAGTTAGCATTGAAAGTCGCATTGTCGTTGACTTTAGATTATGTTAGCTTCACTATTACAGGTTTACACATTCGTCTAGGAGATTGTACCGTCCTATTATTCCACATTCTTCTACCAAATATATAGTGGTTAAAGGGCGTAATACCGGCTCCTACTGATGAGTCGCCAGTAAGCACGAAACGAATGTGCATGAGATTATACTTTCCGTTCATGCTGCCTTTGGTTTATCCTTCTGGTCACAACTGAACTAATTTGTTACTAGGTTCGCAAAACCTAATACATACTTGCATATATATTAGTTCTTCGCAACAAACAGTATTTAACTGTAATATATTGAATTGAATGATGTCATGCTTACCGCGAAATGTGATAACTGATATCGATGAAGGCCAGAGTGTATGGTTTAACTGAAGTAACAGGTGTTCGGAAATTGTTGTAATTCTCAATTTGGGTGAACTTTAGCATAAATTTATATCCATCAGGTTGGTATCATGTACCGACTCGGAAACCATAGTGTTAGTATCCGGTACTCATCGATTTCAAAAAAGGTATCAGTTACTAACACAATAGCCATAGTGTTAGTATCCTGTACAGACTCGGTATATATATTATATAGTGTGAGTTAGCATTGAAGTCGTATTGTCGTTGACTTCAGATTATGTTAGCTTCAATATTACAGGTTTACACATTCGTCTAGGAGATTGTACCGTCCTATTATTCCACATTCTTCTACCAAATATATAGTGGTTAAAGGGCGTAATACCGGCTCCTACTGATGAGTCGCCAGTAAGCACGAAACGAATGTGCATGAGATTATACTTTCCGTTCATGCTGCCTTTGGTTTATCCTTCTGGTCACAACTGAACTAATTTGTTACTAGGTTCGCAAAACCTAATACATACTTGCATATATATTAGTTCTTCGCAACAAACAGTATTTAACTGTAATATATTGAATTGAATGATGTCATGCTTACCGCGAAATGTGATAACTGATATCGATGAAGGCCAGAGTGTATGGTTTAACTGGAGTAACAGGTGTTCGGAAATTGTTGTAATTCTCAATTTGGGTGAACTTTAGCATAAATTTATATCCATCAGGTTGGTATCATGTACCGACTCGGAAACCATAGTGTTAGTATCCGGTACTCATCGATTTCAAAAAATGTATCAGTTACTAACACAATAGCCATAGTGTTAGTATCCTTTACAGACTCGGTATATATATTATATAGTGTGAGTTAGCATTGAAGTCGCATTGTCGTTGACTTCAGATTATGTTAGCTTCACTATTACAGGTTTACACATTCGTCTAGGAGATTGTACCGTCCTATTATTCCACATTCTTCTACCAAATATATAGTGGTTAAAGGGCGTAATACCGTCTCCTACTGATGAGTCGCCAGTAAGCACGAAACGAATGTGCATGAGATTATACTTTCCGTTCATGCTGCCTTTGGTTTATCCTTCTGGTCACAACTGAACTAATTTGTTACTAGGTTCGCAAAACCTAATACATACTTGCATATATATTAGTTCTTCGCAACAAACAGTATTTAACTGTAATATATTTAATTGAATGATGTCATGCTTACCGCGAAATGTGATAACTGATATCGATGAAGGCCAGAGTGTATGGTTTAACTGGAGTAAGAGGTGTTCGGAAATTGTTGTAATTCTCAATTTGGGTGAACTTTAGCATAAATTTTTATCCATCAGGTTGGTATCATGTACCGACTCGGAAACCATAGTGTTATTATCCGGTACTCATCGATTTCAAAAAAGGTATCAGTTACTAACACAATAGCCATAGTGTTAGTATCCTTTACAGACTCTGTATATATATTATATAGTGTGAGTTAGCATTAAAGTCGCATTGTCGTTGACTTTAGATTATGTTAGCTTCACTATTACAGGTTTACACATTCGTCTAGGAGATTGTACCGTCCTATTATTCCACATTCTTCTACCAAATATATGGTGGTTAAAGGGCGTAATACCGGCTCCTACTGATGAGTCGCCAGTAAGCACGAAACGAATGTGCATGAGATTATACTTTCCGTTCATGCTGCCTTTGGTTTATCCTTCTGGTCACAACTGAACTAATTTGTTACTAGGTTCGCAAAACCTAATACATACTTGCATATATATTAGCTCTTCGCAACAAACAGTATTTAACTGTTATATATTGAATTGAATGATGTCATGCTTACCGCGAAATGTGATAACTGATATCGATGAAGGCCAGAGTGTATGGTTTAACTGGAGTAACAGGTGTTCGGAAATTGTTGTAATTCTCAATTTGGGTGAACTTTAGCATAAATTTTTATCCATCAGGTTGGTATCATGTACCGACTCGGAAACCATAGTGTTAGTATCCGGTACTCATCGATTTCAAAAAAGGTATCAGTTACTTACACAATAGCCATAGTGTTAGCATCCTTTACAGACTCGGTATATATATTATATAGTGTGAGTTAGCATTGAAGTCGCATTGTCGTTGACTTTAGATTATGTTAGCTTCACTATTACAGGTTTACACATTCGCCTAGGAGATTATACCGTCCTATTATTCCACATTCTTCAACCAAATGTATAGTGGTTAAAGGGCGTAATACCGGCTCCTACCGAAGAGTCGTCAGTAAGAATGAAACGAATGTGAATGAGATTATACTTTCCCTTCATGCTGCCTTTGGTTTATGCTTCTGGTCACAACTTAACCAATTTGCTACTAGGTTCGCAAAACCTAATACGTACATGCATATATATTAGTTCTGCGCAACATACAATATTTAACTGTAATATATTGAACTGAATGATGTCCTGCTTACCGCGAAATTTGATAAATGATATCGATGAAGGCCAGAGTGTATGGTTTAACTGAAGTAACAGCTGTTCGGAAATTGTTGTAATTCTCAATTTGGGTGAACTTTAGCATAAATTTTTATCCATCAGGTTGCTATCATGTACCGACTCTGAAACCATAGTGATAGTATCCAGTACTCATCTATTTCAAAAAAGATATCAGTTACTTACACAATAGCCATAATGTTAGTATCCTTTACAGACTCGCTATATATATTATATAGTGTAAATTAGCATTGAAATCGCATTGTCTTTGACTTTAGATAATGTTAGCTTCACTATTACAGGTTTACATATTCGTCTAGGAGATTGTACCGTCCTATTATTCCACATTCTTCTACGAAATATATAGAGTGTAAAGGGCGTAATACCGGCTCCTACTGATGAGTCGCCAGTAAGCATGAAACGAATGTGCATGAGATTATACTTTCCGTTCATGCTGCCTTTGGTTTATGCTTCTGGTCACAACTTAACTAATTTGCTACTAGGTTCGCAAAACCTAATACGTACATGGATATATATCAGTTCTGCGCAGCAAACAGTAATTAACTGTAATATATTGAACTGAATGATGTCCTGCTTACCGTGAAATGTGATAACTGATATAGATGAAGGCCAGAGTGTATAGTTTAGCTGGAGTAACAGGTGTTCGGAAATTGTTGTAATTCTCAATTTGGGTGACCTTTAGCATAAATTTTAATCCATTAGGTTGGTATCATGTACTGACTCTGAAACCATAGTGATAGTATCCGGTACTCAGCGATTTCAAAAAAGGTATCTGTTACTTACACAATAGCAATAGTGTTAATATGCTGCACAGACTCTCTCTCTCTCTCTCTCTCTCTCTCTCTCTCTCTCTATATATATATATATATATATATATATATATATATATATATATATATATATATATACTATAATATATTGTGAGTTAGCATTAAAGTCGCATTGTCGTTGAGTTTAGACGATGTTAGCTTCAATATTACAGGCATACACATTCGTCTAGGAGATTGTACCGTCCTCTTATTCCACATTCTTCTCCCAAATATATAGTGGTTAAAGGGCGTAATACCGGCTCCTACTAATGAGTCGCCGGTATGTATGAAACGAATGTGTATTAGATTATACTTTCAGTTCATGCTGCCTTTGGTTCATGCTTCTGGTCACAACTGAACTAATTTGTTACTAGGATCGCAAAACCTAATACGTACATGCATATATATTAGTTCTGCACAAAAAACAGTATTTATCTGTAGTATGTTGAACTGAATGATGTCATGCTTACCGCGAAATGTGATAACTGGTATCGGTGAAGGCCAGAGTGTATGGTTTAACTGGAGTAGCAGGTGTTCGGGAATTGTTTTAATTCTCAATTTGGGTGAAGTATAGCCTAAATTTATATCCGTCAGGTTGGTATTATGTACCGACTCTGAAACCATGGTGTTAGTATCCGGTACTCATCGATTTCAAAAACGGAATCTGTTACTAACACAATAGCCATAGAGTTAGTATCCTTTACAGACACGGAATATATATTATATAGTGTAAGTTAGCATTGAAATCGCATTATCTTTGATTGTAGATTATGTTAGCTTCACTATTACAGGTTTACACATTCGTCTAGGAGATTATACCGTCCTATTATTCCACATTCTTCAACCAAATGTATAGTGGTTAAAGGGCGTAATACCGGCTCCTACCGATGAGTCGTCAGTAAGAATGAAACGAATGTGAATGAGATTATACTTTCCGTTCATGCTGCCTTTGGTTTATGCTTCTGGTCACAACTTAACTAATTTGCTACTAGGTTCGCAAAACCTAATACGTACATGCATATATATCAGTTCTGCGCAGCAAACAGTATTTAACTGTAATATATTGAACTGAATGATGTCCTGCTTACCGCGAAATGTGATAACTGATATCGATGAAGGCCAGAGTGTATAGTTTAGCTGGAGTAACAGGTGTTCGGAAATTGTTGTAATTCTCAATTTGGGTGACCTTTAGCATAAATTTTAATCAATCAGGTTGGTATCATGTACTGACACTGAAATCATAGTGATAGTATCCGGTACTGATCGATTTCAAAAAAGGTATCAGTTACTTACACAATAGCCATAGTGTTAGTATCCTTTACAGACTCGCGTATATATATTATATAGTGTGAGTTAGCATTGAAGTCGCATTGTCGTTGACTTTAGATTATGTTAGCTTCACTATTACAGGTTTACACATTCGTCTAGGAGATTGTACCGTCCTATTATTCCACATTCTTCTACCAAATATATAGTGGTTAAAGGGCGTAATACCGGCTCCTACTGATGAGTCGCCAGTAAGCATGAAACGAATGTGCATGAGATTATACTTTCCGTTCATGCTGCCTTTGGTTTATCCTTCTGGTCACAACTGAACTAATTTGTTACTAGGTTCGCAAAACCTAATACGTACTTGCATATATATTAGTTCTTCGCAACAAACAGTATTTAACTGTAATATATTGAACTGAATGATGTCATGCTTACCGCGAAATGTGATAACTGATATCGATGAAGGCCAGAGTGTATGGTTTAACTGGAGTAACAGGTGTTCGGAAATTGTTGTAATTCTCAATTTGGGTGAACTTTAGCATAAATTTATATCCATCAGGTTGGTATCATGTACCGACTCTGAAACCATAGTGATAGTATCCGGTACTCATCGATTTCAAAAAAGGTATCAGTTACTAACACAATAGCCATAGTGTTAGTATCCTTTACAGACTCGGTATATATATTATATAGTGTGAGTTAGCATTGAAGTCGCATTGTCGTTGACTTTAGATTATGTTAGCTTCACTATTACAGGTTTACACATTCGTCTAGGAGATTGTACCGTCCTATTATTCCACATTCTTCTACCAAATATATAGTGGTTAAAGGGCGTAATACCGGCTCCTACTGATGAGTCGCCAGTAAGCACGAAACGAATGTGCATGAGATTATACTTTCCGTTCATGCTGCCTTTGGTTTATCCTTCTGGTCACAACTGAACTAATTTGTTACTAGGTTCGCAAAACCTAATACATACTTGCATATATATTAGTTCTTCGCAACAAACAGTATTTAACTGTAATATATTGAATTGAATGATGTCATGCTTACCGCGAAATGTGATAACTGATATCGATGAAGGCCAGAGTGTATGGTTTAACTGGAGTAACAGGTGTTCGGAAATTGTTGTAATTCTCAATTTGGGTGAACTTTAGCATAAATTTATATCCATCAGGTTGGTATCATGTACCGACTCGGAAACCATAGTGTTAGTATCCGGTACTCATCGATTTCAAAAAAGGTATCAGTTACTAACACAATAGCCATAGTGTTAGTATCCTTTACAGACTCGGTATATATATTATATAGTGTGAGTTAGCATTGAAGTCGCATTGTCGTTGACTTTAGATTATGTTAGCTTCACTATTACAGGTTTACACATTCGTCTAGGAGATTGTACCGTCCTATTATTCCACATTCTTCTACCAAATATATAGTGGTTAAAGGGCGTAATACCGGCTCCTACTGATGAGTCGCCAGTAAGCACGAAACGAATGTGCATGAGATTATACTTTCCGTTCATGCTGCCTTTGGTTTATCCTTCTGGTCACAACTGAACTAATTTGTTACTAGGTTCGCAAAACCTAATACATACTTGCATATATATTAGTTCTTCGCAACAAACAGTATTTAACTGTAATATATTGAACTGAATGATGTCATGCTTACCGCGAAATGTGATAACTGATATCGATGAAGGCCAGAGTGTATGGTTTAACTGGAGTAACAGGTGTTCGGAAATTGTTGTAATTCTCAATTTGGGTGAACTTTAGCATAAATTTATATCCATCAGGTTGGTATCATGTACCGACTCGGAAACCATAGTGATAGTATCCGGTACTCATCGATTTCAAAAAAAAGGTATCAGTTACTAACACAATAGCCATAGTGTTAGTATCCTTTACAGACTCGGTATATATATTATATAGTGTGAGTTAGCATTGAAGTCGCATTGTCGTTGACTTTAGATGATGTTAGCTTCACTATTACAGGTTTACACATTCGTCTAGGAGATTGTACCGTCCTATTATTCCACATTCTTCTACCAAATATATAGTGGTTAAAGGGCGTAATACCGGCTCCTACTGATGAGTCGCCAGTAAGCACGAAACGAATGTGCATGAGATTATACTTTCCGTTCATGCTGCCTTTGGTTTATCCTTCTGGTCACAACTGAACTAATTTGTTACTAGGTTCGCAAAACCTAATACATACTTGCATATATATTAGTTCTTCGCAACAAACAGTATTTAACTGTAATATATTGAATTGAATGATGTCATGCTTACCGCGAAATGTGATAACTGATATCGATGAAGGCCAGAGTGTATGGTTTAACTGGAGTAACAGGTGTTCGGAAATTGTTGTAATTCTCAATTTGGGTGAACTTTAGCATAAATTTATATCCATCAGGTTGGTATCATGTACCGACTCGGAAACCATAGTGTTAGTATCCGGTACTCATCGATTTCAAAAAAGGTATCAGTTACTAACACAATAGCCATAGTGTTAGTATCCTTTACAGACTCGGTATATATATTATATAGTGTGAGTTAGCATTGAAGTCGCATTGTCGTTGACTTTAGATTATGTTAGCTTCACTATTACAGGTTTACACATTCGTCTAGGAGATTGTACCGTCCTATTATTCCACATTCTTCTACCAAATATATAGTGGTTAAAGGGCGTAATACCGGCTCCTACTGATGAGTCGCCAGTAAGCACGAAACGAATGTGCATGAGATTATACTTTCCGTTCATGCTGCCTTTGGTTTATCCTTCTGGTCACAACTGAACTAATTTGTTACTAGGTTCGCAAAACCTAATACATACTTGCATATATATTAGTTCTTCGCAACAAACAGTATTTAACTGTAATATATTGAATTGAATGATGTCATGCTTACCGCGAAATGTGATAACTGATATCGATGAAGGCCAGAGTGTATGGTTTAACTGGAGTAACAGGTGTTCGGAAATTGTTGTAATTCTCAATTTGGGTGAACTTTAGCATAAATTTATATCCATCAGGTTGGTATCATGTACCGACTCGGAAACCATAGTGTTAGTATCCGGTACTCATCGATTTCAAAAAAGGTATCAGTTACTAACACAATAGCCATAGTGTTAGTATCCTTTACAGACTCGGTATATATATTATATAGTGTGAGTTAGCATTGAAGTCGCATTGTCGTTGACTTTAGATTATGTTAGCTTCACTATTACAGGTTTACACATTCGTCTAGGAGATTGTACCGTCCTATTATTCCACATTCTTCTACCAAATATATAGTGGTTAAAGGGCGTAATACCGGCTCCTACTGATGAGTCGCCAGTAAGCACGAAACGAATGTGCATGAGATTATACTTTCCGTTCATGCTGCCTTTGGTTTATCCTTCTGGTCACAACTGAACTAATTTGTTACTAGGTTCGCAAAACCTAATACATACTTGCATATATATTAGTTCTTCGCAACAAACAGTATTTAACTGTAATATATTGAATTGAATGATGTCATGCTTACCGCGAAATGTGATAACTGATATCGATGAAGGCCAGAGTGTATGGTTTAACTGGAGTAACAGGTGTTCGGAAATTGTTGTAATTCTCAATTTGGGTGAACTTTAGCATAAATTTATATCCATCAGGTTGGTATCATGTACTGACTCGGAAACCATAGTGTTAGTATCCGGTACTCATCGATTTCAAAAAAGGTATCAGTTACTAACACAATAGCCATAGTGTTAGTATCCTTTACAGACTCTATATATATAGAGATATATATATATATATATATATATATATTATATAGTGTGAGTTAGCATTAAAGTCGCATTGTCGTTGACTTTAGATGATGTTAGCTTCAATATTACAGGTTTACACATTCGTCTAGGAGATTGTACCGTCCTATTATTCCACATTCTTCTCCCAAATATATAGTGGTTAAAGGGCGTAATACCGGCTCCTACTGATGAGTCGCCAGTAAGCACGAAACGAATGTGCATGAGATTATACTTTCCGTTCATGCTGCCTTTGGTTCATGCTTCTGGTCACAACTGAACTAATTTGTTACTAGGTTCGCAAAACCTAATACGTACATGCATATATATTAGTTCTGCGCAACAAACAGTATTTATCTGTAGTATATTGAACTGAATGATGTCATGCTTACCGCGAAATGTGATAACTGATATCGATGAAGGCCAGAGTGTATGGTTTAACTGGAGTAACAGGTGTTCGGAAATTGTTGTAATTCTCAATTTGGGTGAACTTTAGCATAAATTTATATCCATCAGGTTGGTATCATGTACCGACTCTGAAACCATAGTGTTAGTATCCGGTACTCATCGATTTCAAAAAGGTATCAGTTACTAACACAATAGCCATAGTGTTAGTATCCTTTACAGACTCGGTATATATATTATATAGTGTGAGTTAGCATTGAAGTCGCATTGTCGTTGACTTTAGATTATGTTAGCTTCACTATTACAGGTTTACACATTCGTCTAGGAGATTGTACCGTCCTATTATTCCACATTCTTCTACCAAATATATAGTGGTTAAAGGGCGTAATACCGGCTCCTACTGATGAGTCGCCAGTAAGCATGAAACGAATGTGCATGAGATTATACTTTCCGTTCATGCTGCCTTTGGTTTATCCTTCTGGTCACAACTGAACTAATTTGTTACTAGGTTCGCAAAACCTAATACGTACTTGCATATATATTAGTTCTGCGCAACAAACAGTATTTAACTGTAATATATTGAACTGAATGATGTCATGCTTACCGCGAAATGTGATAACTGATATCGATGAAGGCCAGAGTGTATGGTTTAACTGGAGTAACAGGTGTTCGGAAATTGTTGTAATTCTCAATTTGGGTGAACTTTAGCATAAATTTATATCCATCAGGTTGGTATCATGTACCGACTCTGAAACCATAGTTATAGTATCCGCTACTCATCGATTTAAAAAAAGGTATCAGTTACTTACACAATAGCCATAGTGTTAGTATCCTGTACAGACTCGGTATATATATTATATAGTGTGAGTTAGCGTTGAAGTCGCATTGTCGTTGACTTTAGATGATGTTAGCTTCACTATTACAGGTTTACACATTCGTCTAGGAGATTGTACCGTCCTATTATTCCACATTCTTCTACCAAATATATAGTGGTTAAAGGGCGTAATACCGGCTCCTACTGATGAGTCGCCAGTAAGCACGAAACGAATGTGCATGAGATTATACTTTCCGTTCATGCTGCCTTTGGTTTATCCTTCTGGTCACAACTGAACTAATTTGTTACTAGGTTCGCAACACCTAATACATACTTGCATATATATTAGTTCTGCGCAACAAACAGTATTTAACTGTAATATATTGAACTGAATGATGTCATGCTTACCGCGAAATGTGATAACTGATATCGATGAAGGCCAGAGTGTATGGTTTAACTGGAGTAACAGGTGTTCGGAAATTGTTGTAATTCTCAATTTGGGTGAACTTTAGCATAAATTTATATCCATCAGGTTGGTATCATGTACCGACTCGGAAACCATAGTGTTGTTGAGGCCCCTAACCTATTGGTGTTAGTAAGCCCCTAGATGCCAGTTCGCTAGATGTCTAATATTCTGGTAAGTCTGTTTTGCCTACATTATCTGTGTCAATGAATTTAAGTCCATTGGGTCCTGCCTAAATGAAATACATCTTCTAATTTAATATCGGTATTCATGATCGAGAATTATGATACTCAAATTGACACTTACTTGTGGCGTTAGGAAGGTGAGAGTTGGAAAGCTATATCTTCAGCAATAATCTGCTTTGATGTGTACGTGACCCACAATAATAAATAAAATTACCTGTTCCAAGACTCCTCCTCAGTGTTATATTATATCAGAACACAAGGCAAGTGTTGAAAGGTGTATATTGTGCAATGTTGTAATCGTTTATTATGGAGAGAAATGTTAAAAATGCAGCAAACGAAAATCTACAACCAGCTCGGAAGCACGATACTCAAAAACTGAAAAAAGCGCACAATTATAAAAATCAAGTCTTTAAACAAAGAATGTTCTGGAAAATAAAAAGAAAAAATTCTTTTTAAATAAAGTTGTTACAATCAGCTATGGTGGTTTAAATTTATCATTCAAGGTCATTTCATAAAAGGCGGAGGATTCAACATCCTCTACACACACCACCTTCTCAAAAAAGAGAGGAACGACTAATAGTAGATGTAATCATCGTTCTTCGGCTGACATAGTATTCTTCTAGATCGTTTTGTGCATACTGGCGCCCCTGACGTCGTCATCTCGCCCGATATAACATTCGTTGGTTCTTCAATATCATCTGGTGTCGACAAATAATTTTCATGCTGTGATTCAGTAGAATAAGATTTTGATAAGTTAGACAATGGTTTTTCAAATTGCTGCATTTCATTATGTGTCTGCAAGATGGGATTGCGCACCTCAGATTCGCCCATGGAACGGTCATTCAACGCATCTTTTAATTCGGTCACACCATCAATCCAGATAAACTGGGGAATACAGCGATCCAACGTAACACAATCCTCAATGCCATTTATTTCTATGATGACATTCTTATCAGTCATCCTCTTGACCTTGTATGGTCCTTTGTAAAATGGTGTTAGGCAGTTTTTTCTATTCTCATTAGTAATATAAACATGCGATGCCGATTTTAAATCAGAGGACACATAGCATTTAGTTTTAGGTTTTCTAGTTTTGGTTGGGGCCAAACGACACATCTTGTCTCTAAGTGCTCCTACAAACCAATCTACATAACTAGAAGCCCAATCAAGACTACTTGGAGTTTCAATTAGAAGATCTCCAGGCAACCTTAATGGTTCTCCATAAACTAATTCTGCAATGGAAGTTCCTAATTGTGCCCTATATCTGTTGCGCATGGCGAGTAGTACTATAGGAAGATCGTGTATCCAGCTTGTTCCACTTATACACCTTAATGCAGCTTTCAGTTCACGATGTAGCCTTTCTACCATCCCATTTGCTCGTAGGTTATACGCGCTAGTATGAATTATAGTGATTCCCATGACGTTGAGAGATCTTACGAAAAGCTCTGACATAAATTGACTACCGCGATCACTAGTGACCTTTTCCGGAACACCATAACGCGATATCCAATTATGTAGAAACGCGAACAAAACTTCTTGTGCTGTCATGTCTTTTAAAATCGCCACTTCAAATTGACGACTAAATCTATCTACCATAGTCAGCAAGTATTTGTTTCCATTTACTTCAGGCATCTCAACAATGTCTATGTGTACGTGTCTGAACCGTCCATTTGGTATTCCAATGTTCTTTATATCGGTCCTGGTATGTCTCCACACCTTACACGTTTGACACTTGGTACAGGCTCTTACCCATACCCGTATATCTTTAGACATATGTGGCCATACGTATCTGTCGTTGATTAATCGTATGGTGGCTTTAATGGATGGATGACCCATGTTATGCAATACTTGGATAATCTTGGCCCGTAACTCCAATGGCACATATGGTCGTGGTTGACTTCTAGATGTTTCGCATAACAACCACTTGCCATTTATGAGCTTACGCACATATCCTGGTCTTTTGGACAATAACAATGTAAAGGAATCCAGTCCTTGCGCTTCCTCGATTTGACTAACGAAATCGTGCATTGATTCTCCTAAACTTTTCAAAGGACCTTGAAATATCGTATCGACATCAGCTTCATTCGGTCGGCTTAGTGCATCTGCAACCACATTCTCTTTACCAGCAATATGAAATACAGTGAAATCAAACTCTGCTAACCGTGTTATTTGGGAATTTACTCTACGAGAGTAATTAAGCCTAGCTGTCTTACCAAGTATGCTGATCAATGGCTTATGATCGGTCAATAACTTAAACTTGTGACCATCTAAGTAATGCTCGAAGTGTAACACTGCAGCATACACGGCTAGAAGCTCTTTGCCAAACGTATCATAACGTTTTTCTCGATCAGTAAGCTTACAGCTATAAAACCCAATCGGTTTTACTACGTCCCGATCTCTTTGCTGTAGCACTGCTCCTAATGCAACATCTGATGCATCAGTGATTAGTTCGAAAGGTTTTTTTCAATCTACAGGTGCTAATGTGGTTACGTCACTTAACATATCCTTGGCCTTTTGGAAATTTTCTCGGTCTTTTTGACTCAAGATGATAGGCCAAGACTTCTTGATCGTGCTCTTTTCAAGAGTGAGATGTCTTGTTAACGATCCAAGAATTCCGGCTAGACCTGGAATGAATCGACGATAATAGCTGATCATGCCCAAGAACCTTCGCAACTGGCGTACTGTTCTGGGTTCAGTTACGTCCTTAATAGCTTGGACCTTATCTTCCAAAGGCTTAATTCCGTCTTTGGAAAGTATATGACCAAGGTATTTAACTGAAGAGCAACCAATATTACTCTTATTAGGTTTGACCACTAGTCCATATTGTTCCAGCCTGGTCAAAACCATTTCCAAATGCGTACGATGTTCGTCTCGTGAACTACTAAAAATTATTATGTCATCAATATATACTCTCGCAAATGGACAATTCTGAAGGATTTCTTCAGCAAAACGCTGGAATGTCTGACTGGCGTTTTTCAAACCAAAAGGCATTCGAAGAAATTCATGCGATCCCCCTCCTGGAAATCTGACTGCGGTGAGTGGTATCGAACTTTCTTCCATTGGTACTTGATAGTACGCTTTCTGGAGATCTAAAGTTGAATAAACCTCATATCCCATTATATCTCGGAGCAAAGTACTCTGGTTAGGGAGAGGATAAGAATCACCCTTTGTCACTGAGTTTAATAGACGATAATTCCCACAAACCCTCCATTGACCCGGTTCAGGTTTGGGAACTACCACTATTGGGGAAGCAAAATTGGAATTTGACCTTCTACAAATCCCCTCTTCGCGCAATTGATAAAATTCTGACATAGCTACTTGTTGCTTGTGTTGTGCCAATGGTTGAGCCTTTGGTGAACAAGGTAACGGAGCTACCAATTCTATCTGGTGTTCTACTCCTATTTTCAAACCTATTCTTTTGGCACTAAAAGGTTGAAACACTGCTAGGTGCTTCTCGATTATATCAGCAAAGTCATGTGCGACTGTTGGACGAGGTAAGAGGACTGTTCTAACTGCCGACACGTTAGACTCATTATTTATTGATGTCCCTATGCCTTCTGTGATAGTCCTAGCCTTGGGGTCTAATGCCAGCTTGAAATGTGTCAAGAAATCCATGCCAATGATATGGTCCTTGACATCGGCTACTAGAAAATTCCATAGGAAAGAAGATTTCTGGCCTAATTTTACAGACATTTCTTTCATCCCTTTTACTTCAATTGGACTACCATTCGCGGCCCATAGTTGATAATCAAATGTGGGGCAATCTGCTTCCACCACGTCTGACCTAACTATGCTTACCTCCGCACCCGTGTCTATGAGAAATTCTAATCCAGATAATTCATCCTTAATAATGAACTTGTTGCTGGACACTCCGGCAATGTTTTCAAGATCCCCGCTTAGTGAGAATCGGACTCTTGCCTTTTATCTGGGTGCTATTTATACTAGTCGCCTCTTTTGCTTTGAGTATGCCTTTTAAAGGCATATCTGGCAGCCTTTGCAATGGAACCCCCCCCTACGGCTCCTACTAGCGGGGGTTTTTCCCTTTTCCCGGTAATGGATTTCTCTCAACCAGTTTTGTGCTTCCTTTCCATTTGGGTCCACCTAATCGCGGGTAATTATAATTTTCATCTTGGCACTTAGCACTGCGTCCATATTCGCCCTGTGCCTTACCCCATCCGCGTGGCCCTTCGAAGCGTTGACGCGAGTGACTCCTTCGGCGTCTAATATACTGGACCTGACTCTGAAGTTGTGCGACATCACTACGCAAGCTAGCAACTTCCCTACATAAGAAACGCAAACTTTCTTGTGTGGTCAGGTGGTTTTCGGTATCTGCCCTGACTGGCTGCATCGTTACAGAATCTGCCATTACAGCATGTACTTGTGGTTCTTGCTGTTTATACACGCCGTCTAACCCTCCGAGTTTTGTCGGCCAATCTATGTTCATTGTGTCAAACACTTCCATTGTTGTTCTGAGCCTAACTGGTAACTCAGCTGTAAAAAATGGAGTTGACTACATCACTAGATATATTCAACCTGGAAGCTTTCGTGCAAAGGCGTTCATAAAATTCGGACGGTAACTGACGTCCCATTTTTTCTAAGCGTAATAATTCGCACATTTGCGCTGTTCTTCCAGGCTGATATCTCTGTTGAATTTCTGCCATTAATAACTCTAATGCGTTGTACGGCTTTTCTTTCACAGTTCTGTCTCTGAAATTTTCCAAAGCATTTCGGAAATTCTCAGGCAATGCCATCCATGCTGCAACAAATTTCTCCATAGGGTTCACAATACAATAAGCCTCAAATATCATTTGGGCATCTCCTACCCAACTTGCATGTTTCTCTGACTTATACTGTGGTAGACTAAATATACTTGGACTGGCGAGGTCGCCAAATTTTGTTGAGGCCCCTAACCTATTGGTGTTAGTAAGCCCCCTAGATGCCAGTTTGCTAGATGTCCTAATATTCACAGTAGAGTCTGTTTTGCCTACATTGTTATCTGTGTCAATAAGATTTAAGTCCATTAGGTCCTGCCCCAAATGAAATACATCTTCTAATTTAATATCGGCATTCATGATCAAGAATTATGATACTTAAATTGACACTTACTTGAGGCGTTTGGAAGGTGAAAGTTGGAAAGCTATATCTTCAGCAATAATCTGCTTTGATGTGTACGTGACCCACAATAATAAATAAAATTACCTATTCCAAGGCTCCTCCTCAGTGTTATATTATATCAGAACACAAGGCAAGTGTTGGAAGATTATATTGTAAAATTTTGTAATCGTTTATAATGGAAGGAAATGTTAGAAGGCAGCAGACCAAAATTTTAGACCCAGACAGGAAGCGAGATACTCAAAAACTGAAAATAGCGCACAATTTTAAAAATCAAGTATTTAAACATAGAATGTTCTAGAAAATAAAAAGAAAAAAATCTTTTTAAATAAAGTTAATACAATCAGCTATGGTGGTTTAAATTTATCATTCAAGGTCATTTTATATAAGGCGGAGGATTCAACATCCTCTACAGAATGATTAGTACTCTGGAGTATTCTTACTTTTTAACGGATTACCAATTGTTAGTACTAACTAAATTTCAGGAAGGTTCCCGAATTCGCGTCAGTGCGTAATAATCGTGGATATTCTGTCTTCAAGGTTTCAGCGTCTGAAAAGGACCCTAAGGCAATAAGTGAGACGGCGAGCTTTTAAAATTGGCTGAATAAAATATTTTGTACTAAATTTTTGTTTTAACATAATGAATAACAGCAGTAAGTGCAAGGATAAAGAGCAATTAGCCGTAGGACTTCAGAAATTTAGTTTAAGAGAAAGTGCTGAGGAATTTTGTTGTTCTAAGTTAAATGAGTTATCCGAACCTGGCGTCTCAGAGGATCTTCTATGATAGTGACCAAAGACTCTCAACAGTATGTAGCACGGAGAACGCTTAGGGACATTTTATTCTTTTATGTACAGAAAACTATCTTCAGTTTACCAGTCCTGTTTGTAGTCTGAGTAATGATTACAGCCAATTTATACGTGTATGTACTTTTTACTAGTGAAGAATATTAATTTTCGTACTTGCATATATATTAGTTCTTCGCAACAAACAGTATTTAACTGTAATATATTGAATTGAATGATGTCATGCTTACCGCGAAATGTGATAACTGATATCGATGAAGGCCAGAGTGTATGGTTTAACTGGAGTAACAGGTGTTCGGAAATTGTTGTAATTCTCAATTTGGGTGAACTTTAGCATAAATTTATATCCATCAGGTTGGTATCATGTACCGACTCGGAAACCATAGTGTTAGTATCCGGTACTCATCGATTTCAAAAAAGGTATCAGTTACTAACACAATAGCCATAGTGTTAGTATCCTTTACAGACTCGGTATATATATTATATAGTGTGAGTTAGCATTGAAGTCGCATTGTCGTTGACTTCAGATTATGTTAGCTTCACTATTACAGGTTTACACATTCGTCTAGGAGATTGTACCGTCCTATTATTCCACATTCTTCTACCAAATATATAGTGGTTAAAGGGCGTAATACCGGCTCCTACTGATGAGTCGCCAGTAAGCACGAAACGAATGTGCATGAGATTATACTTTCCGTTCATGCTGCCTTTGGTTTATCCTTCTGGTCACAACTGAACTAATTTGTTACTAGGTTCGCAAAACCTAATACATACTTGCATATATATTAGTTCTTCGCAACAAACAGTATTTAACTGTAATATATTGAATTGAATGATGTCATGCTTACCGCGAAATGTGATAACTGATATCGATGAAGGCCAGAGTGTATGGTTTAACTGGAGTAACAGGTGTTCGGAAATTGTTGTAATTCTCAATTTGGGTGAACTTTAGCATAAATTTATATCCATCAGGTTGGTATCATGTACCGACTCGGAAACCATAGTGTTAGTATCCGGTACTCATCGATTTCAAAAAAGGTATCAGTTACTAACACAATAGCCATAGTGTTAGTATCCTTTACAGACTCGGTATATATATTATATAGTGTGAGTTAGCATTGAAGTCGCATTGTCGTTGACTTTAGATTATGTTAGCTTCACTATTACAGGTTTACACATTCGTCTAGGAGATTGTACCGTCCTATTATTCCACATTCTTCTACCAAATATATAGTGGTTAAAGGGCGTAATACCGGCTCCTACTGATGAGTCGCCAGTAAGCACGAAACGAATGTGCATGAGATTATACTTTCCGTTCATGCTGCCTTTGGTTTATCCTTCTGGTCACAACTGAACTAATTTGTTACTAGGTTCGCAAAACCTAATACATACTTGCATATATATTAGTTCTTCGCAACAAACAGTATTTAACTGTAATATATTGAATTGAATGATGTCATGCTTACCGCGAAATGTGATAACTGATATCGATGAAGGCCAGAGTGTATGGTTTAACTGGAGTAACAGGTGTTCGGAAATTGTTGTAATTCTCAATTTGGGTGAACTTTAGCATAAATTTATATCCATCAGGTTGGTATCATGTACCGACTCGGAAACCATAGTGTTAGTATCCGGTACTCATCGATTTCAAAAAAGGTATCAGTTACTAACACAATAGCCATAGTGTTAGTATCCTTTACAGACTCGGTATATATATTATATAGTGTGAGTTAGCATTGAAGTCGTATTGTCGTTGACTTTAGATTATGTTAGCTTCACTATTACAGGTTTACACATTCGTCTAGGAGATTGTACCGTCCTATTATTCCACATTCTTCTACCAAATATATAGTGGTTAAAGGGCGTAATACCGGCTCCTACTGATGAGTCGCCAGTAAGCACGAAACGAATGTGCATGAGATTATACTTTCCGTTCATGCTGCCTTTGGTTTATCCTTCTGGTCACAACTGAACTAATTTGTTACTAGGTTCGCAAAACCTAATACATACTTGCATATATATTAGTTCTTCGCAACAAACAGTATTTAACTGTAATATATTGAATTGAATGATGTCATGCTTACCGCGAAATGTGATAACTGATATCGATGAAGGCCAGAGTGTATGGTTTAACTGGAGTAACAGGTGTTCGGAAATTGTTGTAATTCTCAATTTGGGTGAACTTTAGCATAAATTTATATCCATCAGGTTGGTATCATGTACCGACTCGGAAACCATAGTGTTAGTATCCGGTACTCATCGATTTCAAAAAAGGTATCAGTTACTAACACAATAGCCATAGTGTTAGTATCCTTTACAGACTCGGTATATATATTATATAGTGTGAGTTAGCATTGAAGTCGCATTGTCGTTGACTTTACGATATGTTAGCTTCACTACTGCAGGTTTACGCATTCGTCTGGGAGATTGTACCGTCCTATTATCCAACATTCTTGGCCAAAATATATAGTGGTTAAAGGGCGTAATACCGGCTCCTACTGATGAGTCGCCAGTAAGCACGAAAGGAAAGTGCATGAGATTATACTTTCCGTTCATGCTGCCTTTGGTTTATCCTTCTGGTAACAACTGAACTAATTTGTTACTAGGTTCGCAAAACCTAATACATACTTGCATATATATTAGTTCTTCGCAACAAACAGTATTTAACTGCAATATATTGAATTGAATGATGTCATGCTTACCGCGAAATGTGATAACTGATATCGGTGAAGGCCAGAATTTATGGGTTAACTGGAGTAACAGGTGTTCGGGAATTGTTGTAATTCTCAATTTGGGTGAACTTTAGCATAAATTTATATCCATCAGGTTGGTATCATGTACCGACTCGGAAACCATGGTGTTAGTATCCGGTACTCATCGATTTCAAAAAAGGTATCAGTTACTAACACAATGGCCATAGTGTTAGTATCCTTTACAGACTCGGTATATATATTATATAGTGGGAGTTAGCATTGAAGTCGTATTGTCGTTGACTTCAGATTATGTTAGCTTCACTATTTCAGGTTTACACATTCGTCTAGGAGATTGTACCGTCCTATTATTCCACATTCTTCGACCAAATGTATAGTGGTTAAAGGGCGTAATACCGGCTCCTACTGATGAGTCGCCAGTAAGCACGAAACGAATGTGCATGAGATTATACTTTCCGCTCATGCTGCCTTTGGTTTATCCTTCTGGTCACAACTGAACTAATTTGTTACTAGGTTCGCAAAACCTAATACATACTTGCATATATATTAGTTCTTCGCAACAAACAGTATTTAACTGTAATGTATTGAATTGAATGATGTCATGCTTACCGCGAAATGTGATAACTGATATCGATGAAGGCCAGAGTGTATGGTTTAACTGGAGTAACAGGTGTTCGGAATTTGTTGTAATTCTTAATTTGGGTGAATACGAGATTGTACCGTGCTATTATTCCACATTCTTCTACCAAATATATAGTGGTTAAAGGGCGTAATACCGGCTCCTACTGATGAGTCGCCAGTAAGCACGAAACGAATGTGCATGTGATTATACTTTCCGTTCATGCTGCCTTTGGTTTATCCTTCTGGTCACAAATGAACTAATTCGTTACTAGGTTCGCAAAACCTAATACATACTTGCATATATATTAGCTCTTCGCAACAAACAGTATTTAACTGTAATATATTGAATTGAATGATGTCATGCTTACCGCGAAATATGATAACTGATATCGATGAAGGCCAGAGTGTATGGTTTAACTGGAGTAACAGGTGTTCGGAAATTGTTGTAATTCTCAATTTGGGTGAACTTTAGCATAAATTTATATCCATCAAGTTGGTATCATGTACCGACTCGGAAACCATAGTGTTAGTATCCGGTACTCATCGATTTCAAAAATGGTATCAGTTACTAACACAATAGCCATAGTGCTAGTATCCTTTACAGACTCGGTATATATATTATATAGTGTGAGTTAGCATTGAAGTCGCATTGTACGTTGACTTTAGATTATGTTAGCTTCACTATTACAGGTTTACACATTCGTCTAGGAGATTGTACCGTCCTATTTTTCCACATTCTTCTACGAAATATATAGTGGTTAAAGGGCGTAATACCGGCTCCTACTGATGAGTCGCCAGTAAGCACGAAACGAATGTGCATTAGATTATACTTTCCGTTCATGCTGCCTTTGGTTTATCCTTCTGGTCACAACTGAACTAATTTGTTACTAGGTTCGCAAAACCTAATACGTACATGCATATATATTAGTTATGCACTACAAACAGTATTTATCTGTAGTATATTGAACTGAATGATGTCATGCTTACCGCGAAATGTGATAACTGATATCGATGAAGGCCAGAGTGTATGGTTTAACTGGAGTAACAGGTGTTCGGAAATTGTTGTAATTCTCAATTTGGGTGAACTTTAGAACAAATTTTTATCCATCAGGTTGGTATCATGTACCGACTCTGAAACCATAGTGATAGTATCAGGTAATCATCGATTTCAAAAAATGTACCAGTAACTTACACAATAGCCATAGTGTTAGTATCCTGTAGAGACTCTGTATATAAATTAGACAGGGTGAGTTCGCATTAAAGTCGCATTGTCGTTGACTTTAGACGATGTTAGCTTCACTATTACAGGTTTACACATTCGTCTAGGAGATTGTTCCGTCCTATTATTCCACATTCTTCTACCAAATTTATAGTGGTTAAAGGGCGTAATACCGGCTCCTACTGATGAGTCGCCAGTAAGCATGAAACGAATGTGCATGAGATTATACTCTCCGTTCATGCTGCCTTTGGTTTATGCTTCTGGTCACAACTGAACTAATTTGTTACGAGGTTCGAAAACCTAATACGTACGTGCATATATATTAGTTCTTCGCAACAAACAGTATTTAACTGTAATGTATTGAATTAATTGATGTCATGCTTACCGCGAAATGTGATAACTGATATCAATGAAGGCTAGAGTGTATGGTTTAACTGGAGCATCAGGTGTTCGGGAATTTTTGTAATTCTCAATTTGGGTGAAGTTTAGCATAAATTTATATCCATAGGGTTGGTATCATGTACCGACTCTGAAACCATGGTGTTAGTATCCAGTACTCATCGGTTGCAAAAAAGTATCTGTTACTAACACAATAGCCATAGTTAGTATCCTTTACAGGCTTGGTATATATATTATATAGTGTGAGTTAACATAGAAGTCGCCTTGTCGTTGACTTTAGATTATGCTAGCTTCACTATTACAGGTTTACACATTCGTCTAGGAGATTGTACCGTCCTATTATTCCACATTCTTCTACCAAATATATAGTGGTTAAAGGGCGTAATACCGGCTCCTACTGTTGACTCGCCAGTAAGCATGAAACGAATGTGCATGAGAACCATCCGTTTATGCTGCCTTTGGTTTATGCTTCTGGTCACAACTGAACTAATTTGTTACTTCGTTCGCGAAACCTAATACGTACATGCATATATATTAGATCTGCGCAACTAATAGTATTGAACAGTAATATATTGAACTGAATGATGTCATGCTTACCGCAAAATGTGATAACTGATATCGATGAAGTCGAGAGTGTATGGTTTAACTGGAGCAACAGGTGTTCGGAAATTGTTGTAATTCTCAAGTTGGGTGAACTTCAACATAATTGTTTATCCATCAGGTTGGTATTATGTACCGACTCTGAAACCATAGTGCTAGTATCCGGTACTCATCCATTTCAAAAAATGTATCAGTTACTGACACAATAGCCATAGTATTGGTATCCTTTACAGACTCGGTATATATATTATATAGTGTGAGTTAGCATTGAAGTCGCATTGTTGTTGACTTTAGACGATGTTAATTTCACTATTACAGGCTTACATCTTCGTCTAGGAGATTGTACCGTCCTATTATTCCACATTTTTCTACCAAATGTATAGTGGTTAAAGGGCGTAATACCGGCTCCTACTGATGAGTCGCCAGTAAGCATGAAACGAATGTGCATGAGATTATACTTTCCGTTCATGCTGCCTTTGGTTTATGCTTCTGGTCACAACTGAACTAATTTGTTACTAGGTTCGCAAAACCTAATACATACTTGCATATATATTAGTTCTTCGCAACAAACAGTATTTAACTGTAATATATTGAATTGAATGATGTCATGCTTACCGCGAAATGTGATAACTGATATCGATGAAGGCCAGAGTGTATGGTTTAACTGGAGTAACAGGTGTTCGGAAATTGTTGTAATTCTCAATTTGGGTGAACTTTAGCATAAATTTATATCCATCAGGTTGGTATCATGTACCGACTCGGAAACCATAGTGTTAGTATCCGGTACTCATCGATTTCAAAAAGGTATCAGTTACTAACACAATAGCCATAGTGTTAGTATCCTTTACAGACTCGGTATATATATTATATAGTGTGAGTTAGCATTGAAGTCGCATTGTCGTTGACTTTAGATTATGTTAGCTTCACTATTACAGGTTTACACATTCGTCTAGGAGATTGTACCGTCCTATTATTCCACATTCTTCTACCAAATATATAGTGGTTAAGGGCGTAATACCGGCTCCTACTGATGAGTCGCCAGTAAGCACGAAACGAATGTGCATGAGATTATACTTTCCGTTCATGCTGCCTTTGGTTTATCCTTCTGGTCACAACTGAACTAATTTGTTACTAGGTTCGCAAAACCTAATACATACTTGCATATATATTAGTTCTTCGCAACAAACAGTATTTAACTGTAATATATTGAATTGAATGATGTCATGCTTACCGCGAAATGTGATAACTGATATCGATGAAGGCCAGAGTGTATGGTTTAACTGGAGTAACAGGTGTTCGGAAATTGTTGTAATTCTCAATTTGGGTGAACTTTAGCATAATTTTATATCCATCAGGTTGGTATCATGTACCGACTCGGAAACCATAGTGTTAGTATCCGTTACTCATCGATTTCAAAAAAGGTATCAGTTACTAACACAATAGCCATAGTGTTAGTATCCTTTACAGACTCGGTATATATATTATATAGTGTGAGTTAGCATTGAAGTCGCATTGTCGTTGACTTTAGATTATGTGAGCTTCACTATTACAGGTTTACACATTCGTCTACGAGATTGTACCATGCTATTATTCTACATTCTTCTCCCAAATGTATAGTGGTTAAAGGGCGTAATTCCTGCTCCTTCTGATGAGTCGCCAGTAAGCCTGAAACGAATGTGCATGAGATTATGCTTTCCGTTCATGCTGCCTTCGGTTTATGCTTCTGGTCACAACTGAACTTATTTGTTACTAAGTTGGAGAAAACTAATACGTACATGCATATATATTAGTTCTGCGCAACAAACAGTTTTTAACTGTAATATATTGAACTGAATGATGTCATGCTTACCGCGAAATGTGATTACTGATATCGATGAAGGCCAGAGTGTAGTGTGAGTTAGCATTGAAGTCGCATTGTCTTTGACTTTAGATGATGTTAGCTTCACTATTACAGGTTTACACATTCGTCTAGGAGATTGTACCGTCCTTTTATTCCTCATTCTTCTACCAAAAATATCGTGGTTAAAGGGCGTAATACCGGCTCCTACTGATGAATCGCCAGTAAGCACGAAACGAATGTGCATGAAATTATACTTTCCGTCCATGCTGCCTTATTTCATGCTTCTGTTCAAAACTGAACTAATTTGTTACTAGGTTCGCAAAACCTAATACATACTTGCAAAAATTAATTTTGTTGTAATATATGTTTCCGCAGATAACGAAGTAGAATATACCTAAATTTGATGCAATATTAACTATTTGCGAAATATTTTTTTAAATAAAATAGTTTGCTGCTATAAGTAATATGGAGGACAAAAGTAAGTTATTCACATTGTGACATTCATTCCCAGTATCGCTAGCTCTTTAATTTACTAGGAAATATAGCAATTTTAAATAAAAAAATTGGCAAGAATTTTTAGTTTGTAATATCGCATTTCATAAATGACTTACATGGCTTTTAATCGATATGATTTTTGTATTAAAACACTCACGTAATTAGAACAATATATTATTGGCTTCATTAACAGTACATTTAAATTAATTATATAATTCTGAATTTAATAATTACGAGTTTGGTCATAAATTTTTCTAACTTTGTGACCTTAAATTAAAGACCAATTCCAGTCGTCAAATAACACAGAAAAGATACTGTCAGACACAAGTCCTGGCTCATAGTTATGCTATGTTTTTCGATGTCAGGTTTAATAAAATAGGAATGCTGTTTATTTGAAGCTCAAAAACACCAACTGAACTAACATTGATTCTTTAACTGTATTACATATTTACGACAAAAGCCTACAAAATCTAATATTGGTGACTGCTTCAAAATTATGTAGTGGCAATTTCAGAAAGTTTCAAAAATTTTGGGACAACTAGTGGTGAGAGCGGCATGTCTAATTTTGCTTTCCATTAATATAAATTGCGGAATTTTTATCGCTACTCAGTTTGCTGTATCAATTTGGTGATGATCAATAGAGTTCAAAACGTGTCTTTGCGCCAGTACGTAGACTGAATCCTGTCTGGCTATGTAGTTCGCCGACTGCGTTTTTTGTGACGAATTTAATAAATATTTAAATATATTGCGCAGATAATATCGATGATAACAAAAACCTGCTGTTTTATTTTTGAACGTCTATTGCTTAATCGCATATGAGACATTCCTTTTACAATTTCTTACTTGACGTAAGCAAATATCGTCTACTAATACTCAAATTTGACTTTACGAAACGAGCTAAATAAACATTAAGGAAAAATTTTTAAAAAAAACATATCTTAATCTTGCACTTAAGATTTTATTTTTTACAAAATTTTTTTTTACAGAAAATCCTATGCAATATATCGTACGAATGCTATTTTTCGAATTGGTTAAATTTAATTTAATAATTTCGCATTTCTTGGTCTATCTTACTTGATTATATGCATCAATTATATTAAAGCCAAAAATCCATGGAACGCTGCTAAATTAAATTTCGAACTACTTCGGTTGTCCAGAATACAAATCCTGTTAGATTATAAAAGTATACTTATTTGGATATTTTCATTTTTGAATATTTTACGTGGTTTCTTGTTTTTAAATATAATAAAATCGTTATATATACTTTTTACTAAATTATAGAAATCCTTGCAGTTTAATAGGCCTTTATATTGTAGAGGCCCTTTGGTCACTACCATAAGAGAGCCTCTGTGTTTGAAGGCTCAGATCATTCGGTATGATCATCTAATTTGGAAAACTTAAATTCCACAGAACTATCTTTTAAACAAAATTTCTAAAGTCAACCTGTTTATTGCTCTGTATTCTCAATAATTTAATAACTGGCCATATTGTAAAATAAGATTTCTTGAAATAGATATTATACACATGAGATTGAAAAGAAATATCCACGTCAAGTATCTGAAACAAATTCGAGATCCTTCCCAAAATGTGAAATGAGTAGAATAGATGGTTACAAATTTCAATACATTATTAGCAATGTGTTTCTAGCCAGTACCACTCAGCAAATCGTACCTCGCAAATGAAAATCTCAACAAGACATCATTATCAAAATTAGCAAACCCAGGTCAAAATCCTTGAAAATGTGTACAGAGGGAAGTTCCAAAAACAATTTAAATATTTTTATAACGCAATATCGTTTCATAAAACCAGCGATAGCATCAAATATCCGACGAATAAAATTTGATGTATTTTTATATGGAGAGTTAGTTGATGTCCAATAAATTATTTAACCACTTCAACATTGACATTATGAGATAACAAACGATTTTTAACTGTACAGGATTTTATTTCAATTACTCATACTAGGAATGAAAGCTTGATGCAAATAAAAGTCTCAATATGTTTAAAGGTTAGTTTATAAATAAACCATCGTATATCGTATAAAAATGAGCAATTTATCCAATTGTGGGTCTCGTAAACATTATGAAGTGATGTATTAGTGTAATCCTTGGAAATGGGCTCTAATCTTATAGGGAGCGGTTCAGGCTCTACTAGCTACACCCATTTTAATTTTTAAGCAAACACGAGATGCTTCCTTCCTGTGGATCTTGTATGGCATCCGCTTCCACAAAACTTTCGAATTAGCTACAGCCAATTTTTACAATTAAACGAGCATTAGTTGCGCGGGCGGTGATAACGTTTATTATAATATAGGTTGCGGTCTATCTATAAGCACGTGACCCATTAATTACATACATATTTCATTATAAACTAATATTTGTATAATGTAGAAAATGCAATTTATCCAGTAGCCCAGTTTCGTCCTTATTGGAAACTCATCATATGCTGGCCAGAATTTTCTGCCGACAGGGCTCAAACCTGGGCACGTCTGTTTCGGATTCTGGTGCTCTAACGACAGGGCCACCCTGCCGCACACTACACTAAAAAATTTAACTTGGTTAGTCTATTTTTGCTTTAGGTGTAACTCAAATGGCATCCATTTAGATCCAAACTTCCAACAAAACATTTCGCTATGTCGGCGGCAAATTATAGCCAGTATATTATGAGATCCCAGTAGGGTCAAAAGCGGTTTACTGGATGAATTGCAATTTCTACATCATACATTTCATTGCGTAAGTAATTAATCGGTCAAGTGCCTATAGCAAGAGAGCAAACTTGATTATAATTATTTTTATGGACGACCGCGCATCCAATGTTTGTTTTATTATATTAATGTTCATTTCAATACCACTTCCCCATTTGGTGTGGTGTCTGATCCCTAATGAAAGATAATGGATGGTTATTTGAAACTTTGAATTCCATATGAGCTCCACCTAAAGCATAAATAGACTACCCAAGTGACCTTTGTTAGAATATAACTGGAAGTTCTGTGTAGTGTAATGTGCGGCAAGGTGGCTCAGTGGATGGAGCACTGAAGCATAGATCTCGAGGTTCGAGTTCTGTCCGCGCCAAATTCTGGCCAGTAGATGATGATTTTTTAATAAATAAGACACCGGTCTTCAGTAGGAATTGTCTGTTCTACACTATAAAATTCTTAATTTATCCTGAAATATGGATGCAATTAATGGTTCAGATGCATATGACAAAACAGGAAAATTGATTATAATAATTGTTAACATAGTCCGCGCTACTAAATTTCTTAAAATTATATAAATGATCATTTCAATAAAACTTCTCCATTTAGCTTAGTGTCGGTTCAGAAATGACAGAATTGAGATGGTTAGTTGGAACTTTGTGTATAAATGAATGTCATGCGAGCTCCAACTAAAACAAAAATATGCCAACCAAGTTACATTTGTTGATACATAATGGAAAATTGTGCTTCGTGCAGTTTACTTCAGTGTGCTTTGGTGGTAAGAGCACCAGATTCCGAAGCAGACGTGCCCAGGTTCGAGACCTGTCCGCGGCAAATTCTGGCCAGTGCATGATGAGTTCCTCATAAGGACAATTCTTAGTTTATACTGGCATGTGTAAGAAATTAATTAATCTGTTGCCTTGAGTAAGACCACAAACTTGATTGTAATTATTTTTATCACCACTCACGCAACCAAAGTTCGTTTAATTATATGAATGCTCATTTCAAAACCACGTCCTTATATGATGTGGTGTCTGTTCAGTAATGACAGATTTGTGATAATAGTTTGGAAGTATGTGTCAAAATGGATGCTTTATTAGCTCCACAAAAAGAAAAAATATACAACTAAGTTACATTTGTTACGATATAACAGGAAATGTTATGTCGTGAAGTGAGCTGCAGGATGGTTCGATGGTCAGAGCACCAGATTCCAAAGCAGATGTGTCCAGATTGGAGCGCTGACCTTCAAATTCCGGCCAGTACATGATGAGTTCCCAATATGGACAATTGTTAGTTTATACTGGCATGTGTACGTAATAAATGGGTCTATTGCCTATAGAAAGATCCCAATCTTGAATATTATTATTATTATCAACGCCCTCGCATCCAATGTTTGTTCAATAATATTAATTTTCATTCCAATAACACTTACCCATGTCGAGAGCTGTCTGTTCAGTAATGCCACATTTGTGAAAATTAGTTGGAAGCTCGTGTCTAAATGGATGCATTATGAGCTCAAACTAAAGCAAAAATACGCAAAAGAAGTTACATTTGTTAGCATATATTAGAAAATTGTGTGTCGTGCAGGGTACTTCAGTGAGGTTCGGTGGTCAGAGCACCAGATTCCAGAGCACGCGAAAACAGGTTCGAGCGCTGTTCGCGACAAATTCTGGTTATTACATGATGAGTTCCTAATAAGAAAAATTCTGAGTTTATTCTGGTATGTGTAAGTAATCAATAGGTCTGTTACTTATAGCAAGACCGCAACCTTGATTATAATTATATTTATCACCGGCCACGCATCCAAAATTCGTTTAATTATATAAATGTTCATTTCAAAACCACTTCCCCATGTGGTGCGGTGTCTGTTTAGTAATGACAGATTTGTGATAATTAGTTCTAACTTTGTGTCAAAACGGAGGCCTTATTAGCACGACCTAATGAATAAATATACTAAACAGGTTATTTTTGTTAGTATATAACAGGAAATCGTGTGTCATTTAGTGTGCTGCATGATGGTTTAGTTGTCAGAAAAACGAGATTCCGGGGCACCCGTGAACATGTTCAAGCCCTGTCTGCGGCAAATTCGAGCCAGTACATGATGTTTTCCCATTAAGGACTATTCTGAATGGCATGTGTAAATAATTCATTCATTACTTGCATATAGCAAGACCGCAACCTTAATTATAATTATTGTTATCAACGCCCGCGATTCCAGTATTTGTTTAATAATATAAATGTCTATTTAAATACAATCTTCCTCATCTGGTGTGGCGTCTGTACACTAATGACAGATTTGTGATACTTAGGTGGAACTATGTCTAAAAGGATGCCTTATGAACTCCACCTACAACAAAAATATGCTAACCAAGTTACATTTGTTAGTATATAAAAGAAATTTTTTGGCGTATAGTGTGTTGCTGGGTGATTGAATGGTTAGAGCACAAGGTTCCGAAGCAGACGTGTCTAGATTCGAGCGCTGACCGCGGCAAATTGCGGCTAGTACATGATGAGTTCCCAATATGGACAATTCTTAGTTTAAACTGGCAAAAAACTAATTAATTTGTCTGTTGCCTAAAGCCAAACCGCAACCTTGATTATTATAATTGTATCACCTCTCGCGCAGCCAATGTTCGTGTAATTATAAAAATGTTCATTTCGATACTACTTTCCCATGTGGTGTGGTGTCTGTTCAGTTATGACAGATTTGTGATAATTAGTTGGAACTTTGTGTCTAAATGGATGCCATATGAGGTCCATCGAAAGCAAATATAGGCAAACCAAGTTACATTTGTTAGTATATAACAGAAAATTGTGTGTCGTGCGATGTGGTGCAGTGTGGTGCTGTGGTTAGTGCATCGGATTCCGGAGCATATTTGCCCAGCTTCGAGACCTGTCCGTGGCAAATTCCGGCCAGTAAAAGCTGAGTTCCCCATAAGGGCGAAACCCGTCTACTGTAGGAATTTTCTTTCCTGCATATATATTTGTTGCATTTAATATTACTAAATTAAGAAGTGATTAAAATTATCGCAAGACATTCGTACATTTTGTCGATGAAAAAAATTGCACTTCACTTTTTTCAAATGTCCGTTTAGTTATGATAAATGGAGAAATACTAGCAAGATTAAAACCATTATTTTTGCAAATGTTAAAAGAATTACGCAACATTTTTACACTTTCAATACATATTACTAAATAATTTCGAATTTTGTTCTCAAGTTTTCCTTATATACCATTTATAATAATAGGTTTAATTTTAAGATATAAATAGAAATGATTCTTCTTTATTGAATAGCATTTCATTTTTTCACCTGTTCCTTACGATTACTTTCCAGATAAACATCGCAGCACTAATCTTGACGGTTTTATATTCCAATAATCATAAGTAGAATCTTAAAATATTGTCTGTGCAAGAGCTTTCACATTTGTTTAACCACAAGAAAATATTGTCAAATTCATAATTCAAAAGATCAATATCAACGCATATATTCTTATATATGTAAATACTTTTTTTATTCTTAGACAGAGGCCCTTGCCTAAGATATTTTGGCAATTGACTGTAAATGTTCTTACCCAAATATTATCCACCAGAGTTGGAGATGTCGCCAAATTACTAGACCTAGTTTCTTTACCATGAATCATCATAAATTAATTCATGAAGGGGCTCGTCCACTGCATCAAGTAGTATAATTTGGTACAATAGCAATGATCCAAATGTTCGCATTGATAGAAATGTATTCCGCTAGCCTATATGGTGCAGAACTTAGGGCTATTATATTTCACAATATTTCTTTATAGAGATCATTGCTTTTTTTGACAAACCATTTTCCATCAGACATATAATAACAGGTCTGGGACGATCATGTATTCTGCCCACCTCGTAACATTTATTTTGCATCTATTTTAATTTAACTGTTTTAATTTTGATAGCACAATTTCGGTCTTCAACAATTCCAGTGCGTATTGAAGCCTTACAACTTTTTTGTTTCGCATTAACTTTGGAAAATTCATAAGACATCAAACAAAGAGTGACTTACAATGTCATGCCAATTTGAAAACATTTACCGAAACCAATATCTTTTTGGAAAATTAAAAAAACTCTCATTTAATAAGGTTAATTAGCCACTCTCTATATTTTCCACACGAGTTTTACAAATCTTATTGTGTTTATGGTTCAAGATCAATGGTTATGTAAGAATATCCAAATGAGAATACCATTATGCACCGTTCTCAAATGTTGAAATAGTATTGGTGTACTTTTCGCTATTGCTTTCTCGTTCCTGATTTTGTACCCCTACTACTTATCAATGGTTGCTATTATTACTACCCGAGAATTCAATCAGTCTGTTCCTTTTCAGATGGTTAATATTAGAAGGCCGAAGAAAGGTTTCATGTATATATTCCACACAATGTAGCACATATAAATATAAAGTGATTTATCTCTGTAAAGCGAAATGTTTAGCACAAATGTCTGGATTGGCATGAATATGGTCATATGATTGAAAATCCATGATAATATGAACATAGTAAAATGATTTATGTTCATAAAGTAAAATGTTTTGTACACAAGTGGTTATTGTTACACAAATGTCTGGATTGTAATGAGTAGTCAGACGATTAAAGATACATGATAATATGAGCCTGGTAAAATTATTTATTTTCATAAAGTAAAATGTTTTGTGTAAACCGTTTAAAGATTTAAATGACAAACAACTCACAAATGCTTTTTATAGTAAACAATCGATCATTTTCATAGTAACGAATAATCCGATAAATTCACTGACACAATAGTCCACCGCGTGATCCTCTCGGATCGCGCGCGGTTATGTCTATTTATAAAAGCACTATTAATTACAAATAAAGTTGCAGTTCAAGAAATATCGATTTAAACTGCTTGAGACTAAAAGAGATTGTTCCTAAAATCACAGCTAAGAGAAATATTGTTTAAGGACAGAGTTAGAATATTTGACCTTAAAGAGCACAGCGTTTGTAAAAATTGACCTTCGTTGGGTTGTAACACGGAGCCGCGTGTTACAATAGTACGTGCATAATTCTTTTTTTAGCTGTTGCTTGTTTGAAAATATATCTACCAAAAGATAGGTGTAAAATCCATAGCACTTAGATGTATAGTGAATGCAGTATTATCTGTTATATTTGTTTAAATATTGATGTATATTTAACCAATGAAATCGACTTATTTTTAAGCATTTCAGATTAAACATTAAATGTTGACATTGTAGCTTTGACATAAATTATTTTTATCACCAGCCACAAAAACATTTCTTGTTTGATCATACACATATTAGGAGCGTTTCCATTTTCAATTGCTATCGTAAATATATTCATTATCAAATAAACGTATTCAGGACTAAATAAATATAAATTAAATTCTTTAAATATATTTTTTAAATGTCGTCCTTCGCAAGTAAATTATGCGTAAATAATGTAACATATGTTTTAAGAGTAGTTTATTATCGAATGTCGTACTAGTTTTCGTACAAAGTAAATCAGTGAATTGATTCGATTCATGAAAATTAAATAGATTAAATAAAATAATATTAGCTTATAATATATATAAATATATCAAGCCTTACATTTGATTCCATTTGTACGTTCTTGGCCTGTGTCTGGTGTTTGACTTTATTTTTTGAAAAAATACAACCATTGAGCATTTTGATACACAACATTTGATCGGAATTTCAGTTTTATTTATTTCAACATTTTGTGTCTGATATGAAATATTTTAGAGACGTTGTTATAAATTAGCACGTTTCTTGAAAAAATCATTCGAAGAACCTATGGCAAATATATCGTCGGTATATTTATTCATTCATTTATATTTCGACTCCGCATTTTAACATTGAGTTTAACTATCGAAATATTTTTTTTTATATTACAGATAAATGTTACGGGTTATTTTATTTGAAGTGAAGTACCGCTAGCAATAGTTATGCACATCGCCGAAAAGTATCCATATTTTCACCTATTATTGAAGTAATGGTTGTTTATTTGGAGTAAGAAAATTCATTAGATTGTAACAGGCGGCTCCACGTTACAACCCAACGATGTTCAATTTAGACATATATAGCGCTCTCTAAGGTCAAATAATCTTACTCTGTTTTTACACAATATTTCTCTTAACTTTGATTTTAGAAACAATCAGTTTTAATTGAGATTTCTTGAACTTCAATGTTAATTGTAATTAAAAGGATTTTGCTTAATAAATAAACAAACCCGCGCGCAACACGACGGGTACATGCGGTGGATTATAGTGCCCTTGTGGATTTATTCTTCTTTGAATAACTCTCAGTTTATACAATTATTGATTGTTCTTATACGATTGTACGTATCAGAACATCAGAGTACTTTGGATTATTGTAATTAAATAGCAAACAGTGGAATAATTATTTGTGATGTTTTTTCCATCAATTATCAGTGACAATATCTACCAGTGACTTTATTTATATCATCATTTATTTTCAATCATTTACATGTATTCACCACAATTCAGATGCTCGTGTACATGATAATTACTGGTGTTGACAATATATCGTTTTGTTGCCCTCTAGAGCACGGTCCGTTTTGTTTAACTCTGAATTGATAATTACTTTTGTTGACAATATATCGTTTTGTTGCCGTCTAGAGCATGGTCAATTTGGACTTACAGGGGTTTTAGTTTTTGCTTTGCAACATTGTGTACAATAAACGTATGGTGATTCGACTTCAACTTCCCACATCACCCATCGGAAAAAGTTCGGGGACTAATCCTAAGCACGGATCTCAACAGCGGCTACCAGGCATATGTGGGAATGCTATAGCATCACTAAATAGATAGCTACCCCGCAAAATCTCTTACATTAGCTACAAAACCTCCTACAAGTCAATTAACGGGAATATACTTATTTATGTAATTTAATTAAATTTTTTCGTTTATTTTCTATAATATAATATGCTATTTGTTATTTTTAATAAAAAACAAAAAATCTTATATAAATTTTTGAATAATATGAATGGCTTTAATTCTAAAATCTTCTATTTGAATGTATTATCTGATAAATCAAAGTAAGTGATATATAATGTTATCCGCATTTTGATATTTGTGAAGTTTTATAAGAGCAATTTGTAAAAAAACTCCACACATAATGGTCGCGCGTGCGAACAATCTAATGTTACATGTTATGATGTACACTTGTTATCTTGTTAACGCAGTGAACGTTTGCTCCAGATAAAAATTATAGAAGATTTATATTTTAGAATAGAATAGAATAGAATATCTTTATTTGGATTCAAACCACACATGTTCCATCAAATAATAAAATTAGAAAATGTACAATATAAAAAGATATCACATCACATATATATGTGCAATTAGTTGTACTGTACAATTTATCAGCATCAGAAAGATCAGCTGTAAACAGTGATAGATTCTTCATCAAAATTACAAAAAAAATTTAAGTTATAATTTGGCATAAAACTATCGCTTAGTTTACATATCTTATCACTAAGATGATATTGCAATACTATTTGGGTTGTATTACTCAACATTTTTGTTCGTCTCTTAATTAAATTGGTTTTAAGTGTCCTTTTATTTTTAAATGAATTTATATTATCGACAAGATACGCTCTTTTAAGTGACAGGATTTAAAATATGAAGAAAACGACGTATTTTTCCTGACCGACTTTAACTATTCTCCAGATTTAGATATCGGGATATCTCCATAACATTGCGTTAATTTTTATTATTTTGTCAAAGTATAATCCCATTTAACTTTCTTGAATTGTCTATTATTTGATCCATCACAAGGCATTTTATTGTTCCTTAATTCAATAATATGTTCCCACATCAGTTTACCAATTGCAAATTGCATTCCAATTATTCGTAAAGTGGCTAACTTGCTTGAAGCATTATATACGGTTGCGATTACGTTATTCCATCACGCGCAAATAGGTTATATATTAAATTCTACGAGCGCCTTAAACGGTATTATTTTTAATATTGAAAATGTAAAATTTAATGAGGGGAGCGCAAGCTTTTTAGTGCAGAAAATTCCTGAAAGGATCTTAAGGGAGATATGGAGATCAAACTTTATTCAATGTTCGTTATTGGTTTGAAAAATATAATTTAATTTAAATTGTCGGCTGCAGTGGGGTTTATATGGTTTAATGGATATTTGTATTAATGAATGTTTATATAATGAATCGTAACGGAAAGTATTAGGCAGAAGGTAATGACCTGGATATTTCATTTTACTGACAAAAGGTAAAGTAAAATATTCTTAAACTTTTAAAATTTAAAAATATGATTAAATTTTCCAAACCTCTTACAAAAAACCAGAATATTTAAAATATATTTCGGGTTTTTAAAATAATTCAGCCATCTCCATTAATTTATGCGTTCATTCGTTAACATGGATTATAGCAAAGAGTGAATATTCTACACATTTTGAAACTGGTAGCTATTTCTTCTGCATAAACCTAGCATTTAATTTGAATTAAAATCTGAAACGTCTTTTGTCCAACTCTGGGTTCCGTCTATATTTTGGACGACGTAGTGACGAAAGAGCATATTGCTCATTTGGACCTAAATATTTTAACATTGTTTTTCAATTTCCATAAATTAATCGGCTAATATTTTTTTATAGTAGGAGCTAGAAAACGTATCTGTATGCAGTTTCGCGTACTGCCTAATGATAGCAGGTTGTTGACGAGATCACAAAAAGGACAAAACTTTATATATTTTGCAATAACTATATTATGCAGATGGAATATTTAATGAAATCAAAAATATATAAAATGCACAAAAGTGAAAGGAAAAGATTCTAAACAATCTATTTAAGAATAACGAGTATGAAAACCAACTTCCAATGATGTTAGGTAGATTTCAATTGAATGTAAGCCAAACGAAATTCTAAAGATATTTTAAAGGAGAATAATTTATATAGTGCGCATAAATTGGCATAGGATTATGGCCGTTAAACTGTGATGAAAATCACCTCCTTTAGAAAACCGATTGCCGCAAGTTCTAGCATATACAATCAATAATAGAAAGAAAGAACTTGAATAATTGTATTCCACATTTTGTATTGGTGAGATCATATTAAACAAGCTAATAAATAAATCCTATGAATAGCGTTTAACCCAGCGTAGCATCCCTGGATTAAATAGGTCTGCGAGGCTAAATAGATATTCTGTTATTATGAGATGCCAAAAGGAGTAATATCCCAAAAGTAGCTAAGCAATAAGAAAAAAATTTGACAGGTAATTCTGTGTAATGTTCAGCAAAGCTAGGAATACGTGATTTCTAAATAACGAGAGAACCGATTAATTGCGTGCTTCAGAACTGGTATATTATGCAAAAACTGGCAACATATATTTATATATAAATTTGTAAACATTATATATATATATATATATAAATTTATAAACATTATATATATATATATATATATATATATATATATATATATATATATATATAATTATATTAATTACGTGGTACCTACGTTGAATTTCAATTTTAGTTCTAATTGATGTATAGGTTTACTCCTAAATATATAAGAATATATGTGTGTGTCTGTTTGCAGGAATGATATGTTGTATATGCGACAATGTATTTTTTTTAAATTACCAAGTCTGCGTTCTGATTAGCACAAACTGAATCCACATTTGTTTCTTTAAAAATTTTCAATGGTCACTGGCAGTTACACATCATCGCAAGTTCAAGCAGGACTCAAGTGTTATATATGTGACAATGTATTATTCAAAATTACCCTATCTGCTTTATAATTAACGCAGACTGAGTTCCACTGTTGTTTGTTAAATATATATCGATGGTCACTGGCAGCTACTCGTCACTGCAAGTTTTAAATAAAACAGACTAAGAAATCATGCCGACGGATTATATCGTTTTCCAGCTTGCTTGAAAACAAGAAAATTGTTATTGTTTTTTGGTTATTTCCAAGTCGTGAAATTATCATATTGGCGTAACTTTTCAATATTTAGGCTGTGTGCTTGTTGTTTTAATTAAACGGCATTATATATATATATATATATATATATATATATATATATATATTTGTGTGTGTGCGTGTGTGTTTGCTGACGTACGTGCCTACATATAAATTTTTATGAAATTTGCTTTGCGCAAAATTTCGAAATTCGTCAAATTCGCCAGGTTTTTCATTTGAATTATATGATCGGAAATATATGAATTTCTTCATGGCCTCTAGCATTTTTAAATGAATTAATGCAGAAATCGTTGCTCATGTCTGTGCGTCCATTATTTACGCAACCGAAAACACATGAAAATTTGTTGATTTTAATTGATTTGAAGACAGTTGGCAATTACGTTTTACATCCTATAGAATTATTCTCTGTGTGCTGAATGTGATGTTAACTTTCATCCGGACAACTATTGTGACTGTAGGTCCCCTCAAATCTTTATGAAACCCCCTTGATGGTGTCCTATATATTACGAAATCGATATGGTCTGGTATTGAGATCTATAAACAGCTCCGGGTATTTGTCCATTATCTCATTGTTCCACTGTAGGCATATTTCTTCCTCGATCTGTTGTTCAGACCAAATTATATTGATTCCATCTGCTGTTTCTTAAGCAAAAATATTAAAATTCGCATTGTAACAAATATATTGACTAATGAGTTTTAATTTAATTAAGTGAATACCCAAGTAATAAAACAACTAAAGAGAATTTGATGTTAATATCGGTTCCAATGGCTCGCTTTAGGAGATTGCTTGGGTTCGCAACGACTGAAATGATCAAAAATATATATTCTCAATAAGTTTTTCGAACGCACACTGGATAATTACGTATATTTCGGATCGTTTGTTCTAGAATTTTTTTGTATTTATCGGCATTGAGAAATGTAATGCAGCTTCCATTAGCTACACCATTTATATGTTGGTCAAATCGAAATCTTGATTCTGATAGTTAATAAGTTAACACACTTATAGTCATTTTTATTTTCAGTGGAATGTTTTAAAAAATAATTAGACGTGAGTTCAAATCAATTTGTTTCCTATAACGTGTTTTGAGCATTTTATTATCAAGATATAAAGAAAACTAGATACTGTTTTTCGTTAACAAATTTCATTGCCTTTTATGCAATATGCGGATAAAACTAGTCGCTTTAATTTTTGAAAGGTTGATCGCTGTCATAATGGTCGGCATCAAATTTTCTCAAGAGAATGTAAACTTTTTTTGAGAATTTGGTTTGCCTATGGAAATTTATCAGATGCAATCTGAGCTTTTAAAATTCACAATGCTCCGCATTTAATAAAATTTAAGAATGTTAGGTAACTGATACGCTAATAACATTTGCAAATTGATAATAATTTTTTAAATTATATTTTAAGACTCTTGCAAAATTGTTTTGTTTAATAAAAAGAAACCATAACATTTCATATAGTGCAATTTCTCACAATTCTATATTTTTGTATTTCATTTAATTTTGAAATCGGTTTTGTTCAATTTCTTTTATTAATAATTTTTAAAACTATTGGTGGCTTTTCTCCTGTCGTTTAAAACAAAACGATTAAAGTTACACAATTTCCATCATGGATGAAATAAAATTAGGAAATAAGTTTATCAATGACTTAAAAGAAATAAAATATTTCCATGTTATATAATTTAAAAAAAATCGTTATTCAAGAAAACATAAATGCTGTATAAAACATTGGCGCGAATTTACCTGATTTTCGGATTGCGTACCGAAATATTTGAATCCACTGTCATCATGATTTTTTCAGATATTTCGGGCTTTTGTTTTGTTTAATTTCCATAAGTCCAATTCGCATGATATCTGCGGTTAATCTTTAGATATGAATCATGACATCGGAATTTTATAAGAAATTTTAATTTGAATAACCAAAATATTAATAAATTCCAGAGGAAGATATTTCCTTTGACAAAATTAAAGTTACATTTATTGATAAATTTAATCCACCGTGGCTGATTGAAACGAATATTATTATTTATTTTCTAGAACATTCTCTGTTTAAACACTTGACAGTGTACTTACTTTTGAATTGTGAGTAATTTCAGATTTGATAATCTGTTTCTGACTGTATAAAAATTTGGTTAAGTCAAAATTAATTGACCAGACATCACATTTGACATCGTCGAAAGTTGCAGAACAGCACGCATGAACAAAACCACATTTAAATGCGGTTGAAGACATTAGCAGAACTGTAGACATCAAAATACAACGCACTGGAAAAGGCACGATGGAGAACGTATTGAATTACAATATAAAATGTCTAGATGAAATAGACAAAGGAAAGCGCAAATTAATATATGAAATTAAGATTTTTACATATGAGTTTTAATAGATAAAGCCATCGCACAGAAGATCAAGCTAGTAGGCTCATCTGCCCCAACAATATACGGATAACCAAAACACAAAATATTTCATTAAGTGATCATTTTATAAATTGTCTGATCTCCGATTGGTGTCATAGTTAAATTGGACCCGGTGAAAAAACTCTTTTACAAAATAGTTGCATAAAGAAAATTTAAAAACATATTAACCCTGTGACCTACACGAAAAAATAGCAGATTGCAGTTCGTACCTCTTCAAATGTTAGGGCTTTAGATTATCCGTATAAAGTTATTCTTCTTAAACCGGTGGTCGCACGCCAATATCATTCTTATAGACACTGTCTTTAAGTAAGAGATAAGTCCTGACATTTGGCGATCTCTCATGATTGCGTAGGAGATATTGTGCAAAAGAGGTATTTCATTTTTCAGCAATTTAAAAATTTTTGATCATCGGACAAAAGGAGCTAGATAAATGTCTCCGTATAAGATGTCTTAGTAAAATCAACGTCCTAAATTAGGCAAGATATTAAATCTGTTTTAACTGTTGAATTTTGATTTTGACAATTCTTATTTATTTTTATACAAAAAATGGGAAAAATTGTGATCAGAAACATATCTTCTGGATATTTGTGTATCTAATATCTGCAGAATTATTTTGGAATAAATTATGCATTATAGCACTATTAGCAATGAAAAATTAGCTGGAAGGATGGCCTTCATGAAAAATCAATTATTATTTGTAACATTATTTATTTTATAGAAGCAATTAATTAAAAAGACTGTTTTTTTATTTATTAAAATAATTTAATGAATATTTTTTGATGACTAGGCACCGATATTACTGCAGGATGTCAGGTATTGGTGAATCATATAACAGAGTTATGTTTATATGATGTAATGGGCATATTTATGTGGTTTGATCTCTGTTGTCTTTTGTTTATATTCTGATAATCTTATTTATTTAATGTAATATGCGTGGTTTGGAACCAAAAGAATATATTTTTTTATTTTAGTATTTATTTTTCACGAAATCTGCCAGTTTTCCTAAATTTACCAATGTACATATGTAAAATTCAAAGGAATTGTAAGCAGGAGTATGATATTAAGCTCTAAGTTGTTACTTTAATTCATATATTAATGTATGGGTGCATTTTGGGTTTACTCCGGTCAAGCTGATATTTTTTTTGGTCAAACTGAATAATAACCGCACTCAATTTGATTGGTTAAATTATATCTATGTCGCTTCCAAAATAAATTGACAACAAATGGATTGTCATAAATCAGAGTTTTGGGCCACGTTATGAAGTTGTGCAAATTTGGAAAAAGATTTGTATTTCCATCGACTAAAATATATTTTTCCAAATAAATCATAATTTTGCATTTAAAGATGTGGATTTAAAAAAATGAGGTTAAGTTGCAAATATGAAAAACGCTTTGTTAACCAAATCTCAACAATTTTGGCATAAATACTGAGACAAACCGAAAGAATAAGCTCAAAAGATGCCACGCGTACAAACACAAAATATATACATTTATATTCAGTCACGCAAAATTCCTTCAATCTTTTTAATAGAAAACGGTTAATTTTAGGATATCGCAAAATATATACTTTGGATAGTTTAATTATTTTATATATACTGACTTTTCATTCGATATGTGCGCGACGCGTTTGTTTATGTAATGGTTTTCAATTGAAATTTTGGGCAAGGAACCTAAATATATGTCCAAATTGCGAGGACATTAATGGTTGTTTTTGAAAATGATTTTGACAATAAATTAGTATGAACGAGTTATATTTCGAGACTAGATATTTTGACATTTTGTGACAATATGCAAGATTTGCCAAATAATGAAGTATGATATTTTCTTAAAAGTAAATACTTTATTTTTAACAATTATGATCTTGATCGATTGATTTGAGAAAAAACAAAATGGAGCAATTATCGGTGATATAATACTGGATTAGCTCAAAATTTAAGAAGGCGTTAATATAGTGTTTCTAGCTTTAGTTGGAAATTTAGTGAATGAACAGATAATATTTTATGTAAAGAAATGTGTCATAGGGATTAAAATTATATTTTCTTGAATGCAGAGTAAAGAAATAACCAGAAAATTAAGTGAAACCTAGCTTATCTGTTTACAATATTGCCAATCAACCAATTGTAAAAATGTACATTGCTATTGAGTAGAATGTTAGGTTCTGTTATATACACAATGCAGAATGAAGCTCAGTTTTCTGCATTTACAAAATAGGATTACTTGTAATAAAATATAAATTTATGTATTATTTCAAGCAAAGTAGTCTCGGAAAAAAACAAGTTATGATGCCATTTTTAAAGGAACTTTTATTTTGAACATAATTTAGCATATAAAATTGTGATTGCAATTTCTAATTTTAATAAAATTTACAATACAATTGATTTAAATTATAATTTTATAATTTCACAATCATAACAAAATAATGCTTTCCAAATTAAAGTATGAAATTTGAAAAATATAATTCGTGTAATTTTTTGTGAACAATGTTTTATGTTCTATAGAATTTGTAAGCATTTAAAAAATAATGCAAAGTGAAACATATTCAAATAACATTAGTTCACTGATTTTGTTCTATCGCGCGATGGAATTTTAAAAGTTCATTACCAAATTAAGCAAATATTCAAATTACTACTTTATGATCAAAGATATATTTTGCAACAAGTTCGTTCTAAATTTAACATGAGCTCATTTTATTGGAAAAAATTCCGCTTCCTTTCGATTCTTATAGGAAACCTTGTATTATATTCGGGTCAAATACTCATTAAAATGGAAAAAACGGATGAAGGAAATTTCCACCAACACAACATTAGCAATTTTCTAAATTAATTTCATTTATTATTTTGTATTTAGCCAATACACTACCATTTTTGATTTCATATTAGATCTGTCTCATGCGATCATTTCGATAAGCATGTTGCATTCCCATGACTATCCTAGAAGCCTTATGAGCAACGTTTTTGTCTAATTTTAAGCGATCAAGAAACATTCAAGATAAAATTATTTATGAAATAACTTATATTACATTATATTTTAGAATATATAGTACTCCATATTCAAAGATGTACATAACATAAATAAGATAGATTAAATCCATTTGAGAAGATTAAACAGTTGATTTGCTCTGACGTAAATATTGTCTGTCTACAAATAGAATTTCTAAATTTTGGTATTGACACAATTACTCATTATAATTTAATATGTCAACTATAATATCCAATTTGTCGCTATGTAGTGATGAATACCAGTTTATTCTTTGCATTTATTAACACCATGTTGCATTATGTGATTGACAAATTAAATCGTTTTAATAAAGAAAGTCAGGACTCTGTTATACTAAAAATTTGAATAAAATAAATACAGTAAAACAAAATTTTATTTATTACTGCAGGTATGAATATGAAAAAGTATTTTTCAAAATATTAAAATAAAAGGTTGTTTTCATAGAAGACGTGGAATGATTAAGCACATTGGTTTATATTGTTTTGGAAACTATAAATATTTAAACTGGAGTCATTAAAAATTACTGCTACAATAATGCATATCTGAATATTTGCGGCCAAATAATGGGATGAATTTCTGTCCGTCTTAACATTGAGATAAAAATGGCTTCAGCAATACTCTATCCATAATCATTTAAAGTTCTTTCCTTTCCAAATTTTAAGTGTGTTAATTGTTGAACTATGAAATTCTGCGCAAAAAAATAATATAATTTACTTGGAAAATATCACAGCGCAAAATGTTTGGCAATGTTCATTGAAATAGATGAAAGACGGACTTGTTAGATGTATTTATTTCAGACGATTAAACCAGAAAAATACATAAAATTATGTAGAAAATTTTCGTCAATGTATTTAATTTAATTTTTGAAGATAAAATATGTACGCGGGTAATAGCTGTACACGGGCAGTTACACAAAGATCCGATTGATCACAATTTCCAATTTTGTTTTGTCTTTGATCGGGTTGAGTTTTGGTTCGTCCCAATGGAAATGCGGTCCTATCACATCTTTGTTTACTGGCGACGTTTCGGTGCCTACTTTCCAGCACCATCCTCAGGCAACACAACACAATGATCACAATATAAGATTTTAGCAAATGTGGTAACCCCGTTTCAAAACCACTCTATTTATATATATTTGATTCAACACTATTTTAATCATAGAATTTGTCTCAGTAACTAAACTCAATATATAACTATTTATAATTAGCAGACCAATCATTACCTCACCTATACATCATCTCATCTCGTATGCAGAATATTGTAGGGGAGAGAGACAGTATCGAACCTTTTGTTATTTGTTATAACTGTATTGCTACTATGTCACGGTAATCAAAATTTAAAAATGATAAAACTAAAACCTTGACTATCATATACTGTATTTTGTTTAAAGCCGGGAACTCTAATGTATGATGTATTGCGCACATAGCAACAAATTAGTTCAAATATGGATCAGTAAGTTACGTAGAAGGATGGAGAGTGAATGTCATAGCGACTCTTAGGTGAAAGATTAAAGAGAGAAAGATAGAGATAATATTGACAACTAATGTTTTTCAAAAAATTAACCGTAAACACAATGCGAAGTTAATCAACTATTAGAAATAATTGCATAAGAATATTTGCTCATATGACTAAAATAATTCATTATATCTATATACATATATATCTAAATATAATATCTTAACACCTTTATATATATATATATATATATATAATATATATATATATATATATATATTTAGAAGAAGGACCATTAATAATTGTTAAACATGAATATTTTCTATTCTTATTATATATTTATTACGTTATTCACAACTTATATCAATAAATAAAATGCATGTCCATATGTATTTAAACATATATAGGAATATAAGCATTCATCGAATACAACTTGAGGCAACGCAACAAAATCGAAGCCAATTAGGAAGAAAATCAAACTCCCCAGATATTAACGCTTAGTGTTCCCTTTGTAGGTGATCTTCCAGCGGAAATCGTCAAACGAAAAGTAATTCGAGCGAAAAAAACACAGTTTCCATCAATACAGGTGAGAGTGGTGTTCAACACAACAAAACTGATGCGCACGAATGAAAAAGATAGCCTCTCTGTGACGTCAACACCTTTGTCTGTATACAAATTTCAATGTACCTGCAATGCTCAGTACATCGGCAGATAAAAAAAGAGGCTCTAAACTAGAATAAATCAGCATCTTCCTCAAAAACTATTAAAGAGGGGTGCAGCTCCTGCAAAAAAATCAGCAATTTGCGAACATGTACTACTCACAGGTCATGCTGTTAGTAGTAACATTTTTTCAGTTTTCTACAAGGCAAAAACAGAGAAAATGCTTCTGGCTTTTAAAGCTATTCCAATTAATAAGCTGAAGCCCTGCTTAAACGTGCAGAAAATAATTCAAACAGAAATTAAATTGGACTGGAACAAAGACATAACCGACATGCCTTTAAAAATAGCCAACGCTTCGCAAAATACGACACATACATCAATTACGGACGCAATTACAATGAAAGCGATGACACACCAAATGACGTTACGCAAAAGGAGTGGTCTAAATTGCGTAAAATAGTGGTCTGAAGATTGTACTAACGAATCCAGAACAATGGCTGTAGATACTGGTAGAAATAAGATTTATTAATAAATGTTATTCCATGGAGTACGTTGTTTTGTTCTTACATTTAAAAAAATGGTGAAATTAGAAACTATCAATTTATTGAAATACCGTGTTGTAACCAATCTCCTCTTCGTAATGCTGGCCTTTGCTTTGCGCAATTTAGACCACTACTTTTGTGCAATTTACGCAAAAGGAGTGGTCTAAATTGCACATAAGTAGTGGTCTAAATTGCGCAAAGCAAAGGCCAGCATAACGAAGAGGAGATTGGTTACAACATATGTACAGTGGGATTGGATGAACGAATATACTAACGAATCCAGAACAATGGCTGTAGATACTGGTAGAAATAAGATTTATTAATAAATGTTATACCATGGAGTACGTTGTTTTGTTCTTACATTTTAAAAATGTAAATTAACTATATATATATATATATATATATATATATATATATATATATATATATATATAAGCAACAGTGTGGGTCCAATATCTTTAATCATATGTATATATATATATATATATATATATATATATATATATATATATATATATATGTTTGTCCATATTTCTAATAAATTATTATTTTTCTCTTTTCTTGCTGTTTGTTGACCAATTAATCAAATTGTATATTTATTTATTCACACCTTATATAAATATATAAAATACATATATATGTATAAAAACATATATATAAATATAAGCAGCAGTGTGTGTTAAATGTCTCAAATAAATATATAATTTTAATGTTAATGTATAAAATTATTAATGTCCGTATATATATATATATATAGAATAAACCTATCTATATACAGATAGGCCTATCTATATATCCGTCTATCTATCACATTTTGAGTTCCTCTTAAAAGGATACTTGATAGCCGTCAACCATGAATATCTACGCTAGGACTAACGTATAATTCATTTATTAAGATATTCCGACGTTACATCAATATATAAAATTTAAGCAACAGTGTGAGTCAAATGTCTCTTATCTAATGTCCTATCTACTAACCCTTGCTAAATATGCATACACTATTCTGGAGCATTTTTTTGTTGAGAAAACCTCACGTTTTCTGACCGTAGAAAATGCTTCATTAAATATTGGGCCCAATGATTTTTCTACCGATGTTACATTCATTACACCTTTTCCTGATTTTATTTCAATTGACTCTCTAATTAATCTAGTTAATCTGTTGCGGTTGCATAACGCGATGCGTTTACATCCTTCCCAGTCTATTTCATGACCCGTTTCCTTCGAATGCCTAGCTAGGTCTGATCTTTGAATGTGTCCATATTTGCAGGCTGTCTTGTGTTCACCTCTACGAACCTTTATAGGTCGCATGGTTTCGCCTATATACTTGAGATTACATTCTTTGCAAGGTATCGCATATACTCCTGATGTCTCGAGGGGTTCTACTCTTTCTTTTTGGTTAGGTAGTTTATTGCCTATATTAAGCGATTGTCTTAAAACTGTTTTAATATTGTATTTAGCTGCTATTATTCTAATTTTCCTGCTCAATTTTGAATCAGGCAATACCATAATTTTGTGCTTATCCGGTTCTGTTTCCTTCTTTACTTTGTTTATTATATTATTATTAAATCTCTGTAACATCTCATCTAATAATCTATCTATTATACTTTACGGATAGCCATTTAGTTCGAACATATATTTTAATCTCCTAATTTCTTTATCTCTAACTTCTATATCCACTATTCTAAAACTCCTTAATATCATAGATTTAAGAATGCCTATTTTCATTCCATATGGGTGATTTGATAAGAAATTAAGAAGAAGTCCTGAATAAGTCTCTTGGACTCACAATGTTGCATATGTTCAAAAATATGTTTTTATACATATTGACATGTATTTTATATATTGATATAAGGTGTGACTAACGTAATAAATATATAATAAGAATAGGAAATATTCACGTTTAACAATTAACAATGGTCATTCTTCTATATATATATATATATATATATATATATATATATATATATATATATATATATATATATATATATATATATATATATATATATAAAGGTGTTACGATATTATATTTAGATATATATGTATGTAGATATAATGAATTATTTTAGTCATATGAGCAAATATTCTTATGCAATTATTTCTAATAGTTGATTAACTTTGCATTGTGCTTACGATTAGTTTTTTGAAAAACGTTAGTTGTCAATACTATCTCTATCTTTCTCTCTGTAATCGTTCACCTAAGCGTTGCATTGACATTCACTTTCCATTCATCAACGTAAATTGCTGCTCCATATTTGAACTAATTTGTTGCTATGTGCGCAATACCTCATACACCATTTTATACATAATAGTTCCCAGCTTTAAATAAAATACAGTATATGATAGTCAAGGTTTTAATTTTATCATATTTAAATTTTGAATACCGTGACATAGTAGCAATACAGTTATAACATATAACAAATGGTTCGATACTGTCTCTCTCCCCTGCAATATTCTGCATACGAGATGAGTTGATGTATAGGTGAGGTAATGATTGGTCTGCTAATTATAAATAGTTATATATAGAGTTTAGTTATTGAGACAAATTCTATGATTAAAATAGTGTTGAGTCAAATATATATAAATAGAATGGTTTTGGAACGAGGTTACTGCCTTTGCTTAAATCTGCTATTGTGGTCATTGTGTTGTGTTGCCGGAGGATGGTGCTAGAAAGTTGGCACCGAAATGTCGCCAATAAACAAAGATGTTATAGGACCGCATTTCTATTGGGACGAACGAAAACTCAACTTGATCAAAGACAAAACAAAATTGGAAATTGTGATCAATCGGATCTTTGTGTAACTGCCCGTGTACAGCTATTACCCGGGTACGCAAAACGCGGCATTGGAATAAATGAAGCTTAAACTGCGCAAAACCATTTCAAAAAATAAAATGAGTGTCACAAATTTCCACACATATAAGAAAAGTATGAGCATTAAGTGTGTTACAATTTGTTTATATACACCAAGAAATCTTCGAATTTTTGTGTTACAAACACAGATCCTCTTCTGGGATAGGTTTTAAATGATACGGTTTTAACAACTCGCCTGACACGTGAGCATTAATAGTTAGGAAGGAAATGTAAAATTGGAAATTTATAATTTTAATTTTATAATTTCAAGATCATAACAAAATAACGCTTTCCAAATTAAAGAATCAAATTTGAAAAAAATAATTCGTGTAATGTTTCATGACAAATTTTTCATGCTCTATAGAATTTGTAAGCATTTTCAAAATAATGCAGACTAGTACTTTTTCAAATACGAACTATTACGCTTAGACAAAATGGGGCGTCAATTACCGTCCGATTTTTACGAACGCCTTTGCACAAAATCTTCCAGGTTGAATATATCCAGATATGTAGTTAACTCCATTTTTACAGCTGAGCTACCAACTAGGCTTAGAACCACATTGGAAGTATTTGATACTACGAGCATTGATTGGCTAACAAAACTCAGAGGGTTAGACGGCATGTATAAACAGCAGTAACCATAATTACATGCAGTAATATAACAGATGCTGAGGTAAGCATAGTTAGGTTAGATGTGGTGGAAGCAGATTGACCCACATTTCATTATCAACTATGGGCCGCTAACGGTAGTTCGTTGGGAGTGAAAGGGATAAAAAAAATGTCGGCAACGTTAGGCCAGAAATCTTCCTTTAGATGGAATTTCTAGTAGCCGATGTCAAGGACTATATCATTGGTATGGATTTCTTGACACATTTCAAGCTGACATTAGATTCCAAAGCTAGGACTATCGCAGAAGGCGAAGGGATATCAACACCTACTGATTCTAACACATCGGCAGTTAGAACGGTTCTTTTACCTCGTCCAACAGTCGCACATGACTTTGCCGATATGATTGAGAAATACCTAACAGTCTTTCAACCGTTCAGTGCCAAAAGGATTGGTTTGAAGACAGCAGTAGAACACTAAAAAGAATTGGTGGCTCTGTTCCCTTGTTCACCAATGGCTCAAAAATTAGCACAACACAAGCAACAAGTTGTTTGTCCAAATTTCACCAATTGCGCAAAGGGGGCATTGGTGGAAGGTCAAATTACAATTTTGCTTCCCAAACCTAAACCGGGTCAATGGATGGTTTGTGGGAATTATTGTTCATTAAAATCAGTGACGAAGAGTGATACTTATCTTCTCCCTAACCAGAGAAATTTATTCCGAGATATAATGGGATATGAGGTTTATTCAACTTTAGATCTCCAGAAAGCGTATTATCATATACCAATAGAGGAAAGTTCGATACCACTCACCGCAGCCAGATTTCCACGAGGGGGATCGCACGACTTTTTTCAAATGCATTTTGGCTTTAAAAATGAAAGTCAGACATTCCAGGGCTTGGTTGAAGAAATCCTTCAGAATTGTCCATTTGCGAAGGAATATATAGACATAATAATATAGACATAATAATTTTTAGTCGCTCACGAAATGAACATCGTACGCATTTGGAAACGGTTTTGACCAGGCTGGAACAATATGGATTAGTGGTCAAACCTAATAAGAGTAATATCGGTTACTCTTCAGTTAGATATCTTGGTCATATACTTTCTAAAGATGGAATTAAACCTTTGAAAGTTAAGATATAAGCTATAAAGGACGTAACGGAGCCCCGAACCGTGCGCCAGTTGCGAAGGTTCTTGGGTATGATCAGCTATTACAGTCGATTCATTCCAGGTCTAGCCGGAATTCACGGATCGTCAACACGCCATCTCACTTGTGAAAAGACCACAATCAAGAAGTCTTGGCCTATAAACTTGAGTCCAGAAGACCGAGATAAATTTCCAAAAGGCCAAGGAAATGTTAAGTGACATAATCACATTAGCACATGTAGATTGGGAAAACCTTTTGAGTTAATTACAGATGCCTCAGATGTTGCATTAGGGGCTGTGCTACAGAAAAGAGATCAGGACGTACTAAGACCGGTTGAGTTTTATAGCCGTAAGCTTAATGATCGAGAAAAACGTTATGATACGTTTGGCAAAGTGCTTTTAGCCGTGTATGCCGCAGTGCTACACTTCGAGCATTTCTTGGATGGTAATAAGTTTAAGTTATTGACCGATAATAAGCCGCTGATCAGCATACTTGGTAAAACAGCTAGGCTTAATTACTCTCGTAGAGTAAATTCTCAAATAACACGGTTAGCAGAGTTCGATTTCACCGTGTCTCAATTTTGCTGGTAAGGAGAATGTGGTAGCCGATGCACTTAGCAGACCGAATGAAGCTGATGTCGAGCTGATATTTCAAGGTCCGTTGAAGAATTTAGACAATTAAATGCCTGATTTAGTTAGTCAAATCGAGGAAGCGCAAGGATCAGATCCCGTTACATTAGTTTTGTCCAAAAGGCCAGGGTATGTTCGTAAGCTCATAAGTGGAAGTGGGTGTTATGCGAAACGTCTAGAAATCTACCACGACCATATGTTTCGTTGGAGTTACTGGCCAAGATTATCCAAGTTTTACATGACATTGGTCATCCATCCATTAAAGCCACAATTCGATTGATCAATGGCAGATAACTATGGCCACACATGCCTAAAGACCTACGGGTATGGGTAAGAGCCTGTTCCCAGCGTCATACGTGTAAGGTGTGGAGACATACCAGAACTGGGATAAAGAATAATTGGACACCAATTGGACGTTTCAGACACATACACATAGACATTGTCGAGATGCCTGAGGTTAATGGTAACAAATATTTGCTGACTATGGTAGACAGATTTAGTCGTCAATTCAAAGTGGCGATTTTAAAAGTCATGACCGCGCAAGAAGTCTTGTTTGCGTTTCTACATAATTGGATATCGCGTTATGGTGTTACGGAAAGATCACTAGTGATCGCGTTAGTCAATTTATGTCTGAGCTTTGCCTAAGATCCCTGAACACCATGGGAACCACTGTATTACATACTAGCGCGTACAACCCACGAGCGAATGGGATGGTAGAAACACTGCATCGTGAAATGAAAGCTGCATTATGGTGTACTAGTGGAACAAGCTGGATACACGATAATCCTATAGTACTTCTCGCCATGCGCAACAGATATAGGGCACAATTAGGTACTTCAATAGCACAACTAGTTGGTGGAGAACCATTTAGTTTGCCTGGAGATCTTCTAAAAGAAACTCCAATTAGTCTTGATTGGGCTTCTAGTTATGTAGATTGGTTCGTAGGAGCACTTAGAGATACGATGTGTCATTTGGCTCCGACCAAGACTAGAGAAACAAAACCAAATGCTATGTGTCCTCTGATCTAAAATTGGCTTCGCATGTGTACATAATTAATGAAACTTGGAAGAACTTCCTGACACCATTTTATAAAGGACCATACAAGGTCAAGAGGATGACTGGCAAGAATGTCATCATAGAAATAAATGGCATTGAGGATTGTGTTACGTTCGATCGTTGCAGTCCTCAGTTTATCTAGAATGACAAAATCACTGAATTAACAAAGGCGTGGAATAACCGTCGTTTAAATACTTGACTTTGAATGGTGCGCCATTTTCAGTTTTCGAGTGTCACGTTCCTCGACGGGTTGTATCATCTTTTGTTCTGCTGCAATTTTCACATTTTTCTTTATTAAAAACGGATACATATTCACAATATATTTCTTTTAAAATTGTCTTACATTTTGTTATTGAAGCACACATAGAAGGAAAGTTCTGGATCAGGTGATTTGATTATTTTGTTGTTCACGTATATCTCCTTCCAGATTATTTGTTTGGGAGTTTGCTCGAGACAGATTTCGCATTCCGATTGCCTAATATTTAGTGTCGATTTAATAATTAAACTAGCCAGACATGGAGGCTGATATTAAATTTGAGGACACAAGTAGGTTGGTACAGTATATTTCGGATTTGAATTTAGCAGATGCGAATGAAAGCATATCAGACTATACTGTAAATTTTAGGACTTCAAGCGATCTGGCATCTATGGGGTTCTCAGACACGAATAGGTTAGGAGCCTCTACACTGGGTATGCAATTGTATCTGTTCTTTTGTGTATATATTGATGTATATTTAAGTCTTAACTTTAAGAATTTCAGATTAAGCATTAAATATTGAGACCATAAATTTGAGTTAAATTATATTTATCGCTGGTCGCACAAATGTTTCTTTTTTGGTCATACCAATATCAGGAGTATTTCCATATTCAATTACTACCGTAAGTCTAGTCTTTATTAAACAAAATCAATGGAAACGTATTCAGGACTAAATACTTTAATTTAATATATATTGCCATCCTTTGGAAGGAAATTACGCCTAACAATTTTAACACCTGTTTTAGAATTAGGTTATCATCAAATCTCGTACTAGATTTTATATATAATACATGATTGAATTATTCAGTTCATGGAAATGAAATAGATATACAAAAATTTAAACTACCTTATAGTATATTTAACAAGGCTTACATTTGATTCCATTAGTACGTGCGTTTGCCCATGCGTGGTATTTGACTATATTTTTTATAAAATTACAACCAATGAGCCTGTGGATACACAAAGTTTGATAGGAATTTTTCGTTTTTTGTTTCAACACTTTGTATCTTTGAAATAATTTAGAGGCGTTGTTATATCTAAGCATGATTTTCAATCAAGATATTGCGAATAATCTATATATATATACTCAGTAAATTTATTTAAACGTTTATATCTGGACTCCGCATTTACATGTACGGCCCTTTTTATTATTTATCATTTAGTTAAACTATAGAAAAAAGATTTTTTATTCCAAACAAATTTTAGAAATCACATTATTTTAAATAAAATATCGCAAACAATTGTCTTCTACGACACCGAAAATAATCTATATTTGAAACTATTCATGAAGTAAAAATTGTTTGTTTGGAGTAGGCCATTGCATTATTTTATCAACGAGAAAATATTTAGTATTTATAATCATTGGAGATTCCTGTATTACAATTCATTTTAGTTAAACTATTTCCTGTAAAATAATATGCTATCTGTTATTTTGAATAAAATTCAAATAAACTGATCAATGTTTTGAATAATCTTTGTCGCTGATGTTCTAAAATCAGCAATTTGAATTTTTTATCGGAGAAATTTAACTGTGATATATAATGCAATCCGTATTTTGAAATTTCTGAAGTTTTATAAGAGACACTTTTAACGAAATGCGGCATATAATGCTCGCGCGTGAAAATATTCTAATGTGATGTTCACTTGTCATCACTTCACCCCAATAAGCGTTTGCTCAAGATAAAAATTATAAAAGATATTTTGACATAAAAAACGTCGCTTAGTTAATATTTGTCATCACTAAAATGAGCTCACATTCATATTTGGAGTGAATTACTAAAAATTTTTGTACGTCTCTGAATCAAATTGTTTTAAATTTCGTTTTATTTTTAATGAATTTTTATATTCAAATTTTACACTCAACAGGTGTTACAATTTTAAGGAAAAGTCATTTTTAGATATATTACGTTAATGATTATTATTTTGTCAAGATATATTCCTATTAATGTTTCTTAAATTGTCTTTCATTTGCCCAATCATTAGAAGATATTTCATTTTGCCGGATTTAAAATATACTTTTCCCACATCACTTTCACCAAGTAAGTAGTATATGTTTGCTAACTGCAAATGGGTTTATGATTAGTCATTTTACAATATTTATTTAAAATCGCATTCCTATTATTCCGCAGCATAGTTAAAAACTTGAAGCATTATATAGTGTTCCCAGTATGCTTTTTGATCATGCGCGGCTATGATATATTTTTAATTCTTCGAATGCTTTTATAGGTATTTCACTATTTAAAAAAGTAAAATTAAATGAGTACCACACAAGGAATTTAGTGCAGACGATTACTGGCAAGCACTTTCTGAAAAAATGGAGAACGAATTTGAATCAAAGTTCCTTATTGGTTTGAAAAATGTAATTGATTTTAATCTGGCAGCTGAAATATTGTTTAGTTGCTTTGACAGACATGTGCATTCATGTGATATTATAAAATTATAAAATAATCCAATTTTGTATATTATATTAAAACAAGAAAAAAGTATTTTATTAAACGCATGCTTACTATAACATAGTTTCTTTCATATTAGAACGTTTTATTTTACACATTTAAATTTTTCGGACATCATTTTGTGGACTTTATATCGTTTTATTTAAGATAAGTTCGTATGTTGTAGAAATTGGATTTCCAGTCTGTTCTCCAATAAATTGATTTTAGAGCCCATAATAACGTCCGAGCACATCGAATTTAGGAGCGTTGAGCGTTTCAAATACTCCGTTTCAAGTTTTCCAGCCATAAGGAATAACTGTTCGGTAGATTTGAATGCTATTTTGAACTTTTATGACAGAATTTGTTCTTTTGTGCGGAATTAATTTAACATAAGTTATTTGGGTGTTACTTTTTGTAGATGCAATGATAGACAAAATGATAGGCATGCATTGCTCCTACGGTGCATGATATACGATTTATCATTCTTCACGTATAATGCCATATTTGCAAGAGAACAAAATATTAACTTTTTGTTCGATTGGTTAAATGAACTGCCGGTCAATGAAAGTTAGGTCTTTGTACCAAAATGCACCCACCGAATAATTCAGTTTATTTGACAAATGTGTGTCATTATAAATATGTGTTTATTTGTATGAAACCAACATTTAAAAAAATAACAAGTAATTATGATAAAAAAATTTGTGGCTCAAAGAATAATCTATACATTGAATAAATTAGAAAGTTATTTTTGCTCAGCAAAGATGTACACTTATTTACCAAATCTGAATTTTATTATGATGTGGAATATGTTTCAAACACAACTGCAAGCATGAAAACTTTATTCATAATATTATACCAGACATTTATTGCGAATTATGACCTTTATATCAAAAGAGATTATGATTTCTTTGTTGCCAGTTGCAGTAATTTGTTTTGTATCTAACAGCCAAATAATCAATTTTGCAAAAACAGAGTGAATCGTGACTTTTAAATTAAAATACTTATATATATTTATATATATATATATATATATATATATATATATATATATATATATATATATATTGATCAAAACATATTCATATATTTCACCGCTTATTCTTATTTTCGTTTTTAATTCGAATGTTGCCTGATTAAAGAATTTCTTTGAGCGAACATAATTTATTCTGAACCTACACTACTTGAATAATATTTTGATTCGCCGATCGGCGCATTTCATGGGAATATATTGATAAAAACCTTTATAATGCCTGCTCCATTTAGAAAGAAAAAACTGGAGAAAGTTGAATGGAAAAATAAATCTAATAAGCTATAATTTCTGTCTTCTCACTATTTAAAATAATATTAAGTGATAATAGGTAACGTGGAATTAAAAGCATAACATGCAGCTAATCGAATTATATAATTAACCGATTCACAAGGTAGTAATTTGGAGATCTGTTTCGTTAACCGATTGAATCTTATTTCAAATATATGCAGGTGAATTTTGTGGAATTTATGGAAGAAATTACTTTCTTACGGAAAACACTTCTAATGTCTTGCTTTATCCCTTAATCAAAGTAAATTTATATTTTAAAGGCTGCAATGCCTTGCAGAGAAGCTTGAACAACCACGGCTTTATACGCGCCATAGTATCAAGTGATATTCACAAAAAACCTCATCAGACCTGGCTCAAAACTGATGCATCGTACATATTTCCATTCCTGCATGCCGCATGTCGGTAAGAAATTTTATTTAGATCGCAAATATACGGCCAATTATTTTTGCAACATGCACGCAAAAAAATTTACACTGCAGAAAAATTTTGCTGTTGCATGTAAATTTTAAACTTATCGACCTTAAACTGTGGCTTTTCTACAAAAAAAGGCTTCATTTTATATGACACTCGGAAATTGCTTCACTATTTGGATGAAAGCTCCAGCCGGGTTTTTTCCTCTGTCCCTTTGGCAGAGGCAGCATAATTCTGTTAACTGATATTGGTTGTTTCTTTTATGCGGTTTCCTTCAGAGATGACAATAACGGTGTCATCCAGCCCAGACATAATTACATTGAGTCCAAATCGTGTCCAAAATGAATTCTGAGCAAGTCATTGCCCTTAATTTGATTCAACCTAATTCGAGCATTACTTGTATAAGGTCATTTTGTATTCTCATGAGGCTCCGGTCGGGCGATTGTGGCGTTTGTGACCTCAGGGTTGTATGCAGCTGAAATAACGAATTATAGAATTATTTTTAATCAATTTTAGAAGACAGTTTTTTGAGTATTGTATCCTCTAATAGTTCTATTTCTATGTTCAATATGAAAGTCTTTGCGTAGGTGAAGTTTATTCAAAGGAACGCTTTGAACTCCATCATAAAAATCCTTTTATAATGCAATTAAACGACAAATTCTTGGAAGTAGACTGTGTAGCCTTTATTTGTGAATTTTAATGCGCCCAATATAACAAATCTGATCAAATTAACAGTTAAACAATATCTTATACATATCCTTATCTTATCTGCAATGTTTGCATTCATTGAATTTTATCATCTCGGAATTTTATTTTATCACACATTGTGAATGTAATACTTTTAGATGTTACATATGATAAATACTCTTTTATTGATAAACTTCACATTTAAATTAAATTGAATTCAATATATATATCTATATTCTAATAAGAATGAAAAAACACATTAATAACAAAGTGGATATAGGCTATTTATTTCAGATTACTTATCATCGCTCTAAAATCTTTCTATATATATATATATATATATATATATATATATATATATATATATATATATATATATATATATATACTGGGTTTTCAATTGATTGAGTCGTAAAAAATCTGACTCGCTTTTCCTTATATTTATTGTTTTGGTTGATTGGTTAGTTTGTATGCGTTTTTGTTTGATTGTGCGTGTTTGCATGTTAAGATCAGTCTCGCTGTATTGCACGGTGAGGTCTGAGACCTGGTCATTAATGTTTTGATGGCTTTAGAATTAACCATTTGTGCGCAATTTTCGCTGTAACGTGTACGAGCTCTTCAAGCAATAATAAGGCGCATCGACTTCCATCCATACGTCAATTTGAAGAGTGCAATTTATGAAGCTTTCAAATGCTACAAATTATTTTTTAATTTTATTCTTCAATGTATGTGATTGTATCAATAAATTTTAAAAATATTATAGATGATGATGCTTCTGTTTTTCTATTCAATTTAGGTACTGGTCCGATAGTTATATACTAATTCGTCCTGATTAAAGTTATAAAGTCAGAAATTAATTTATTTATTACACTGCCCGTGTCCTTATCCATTAAATTATGCGGTTATCCGTTCTTTTTCAATATTTGTGTAAGATTTCCCATGTCATTATTTCGGAAATTCAAATCAGCCTTTCGAAGTCAATTTGCGTTTAATCCATATAATTTAAGGATTTCCATTTTATTTAACGAGGTATTAAACTGAACAATTAACACTTCCATTGATTTTGAACACCTACTTTTTGATATGGTTTTCATTATTTGTTTCCTCTATTGATTTTCTAGTTCACCAAAACAGATGCTCAAGCTCTTTCAGCATTTAGACATAGGAAGTCATTTTTTAACATATTTATATCCATCCTATTTTCCTTACGATTTACCGTTAGAGCGCCTATCTACAATTCAATTTTTGTTTTCTGTGTTTCTGGTTGGTACTTGGTAAATCATTTCTCATCCTTATTCCTCATTCAAAATCTCCTCCATTAAAAGTTGCCTAAACACTATACTCTTCTATGTAATTAGATTCATTCGCCTGCAAATCTGTACGAAACAAATTCTTCATGTCAATCTTCCAACTTATTAATTTTAGTTTACGCGTCTCATTTATATTTTAGTATTGTCTCTTTAAATTTAAGAAAAAATACTTGCAAATGATTTATAGCATCACATTCTGAAATATTAGGTATCTTAACTTTATAAATAATAAATTATGTCAACTATATGCTAAGAAAACCTATATAAGTATATTGCCTGATTATTTACAGCTTCTTCGATTTGTGCAATTGTAGAGGCTCCAAAGCTATTAGTTAGCAAGAACCCACATATGCTAAATCGTTTGCAGTCTTAATATACCCATTTGAGCCTGATAAGCTAGAATTCTTGTTCACATTTATTAAGTTCATGCCTGCTATATCTAAAGCTAAATTGCTTGTGTACTCAAACTTAAGATTAGCTTCTATGTTGATCGAGCTTGAATATTAATTTGATAACATTGTGTACTTCTTACGTAGCAATACACCTGATCAAGTAACCTAGAAATAAATAAGACTCGAAAAACAGAATTATTAAAATAAGTGTTACAGAACGTCCCCAATATATACAATTCGAAATACAAAATTATAGCAGGTGTACAATAGGAAAATCGAGAATTTGTATGCGAGAAAGTTGAGAAAGGAAACAAATGAAACTTGCTAAGAAAAGTCAGGTAATTCAAGTACAGATTAACAAAACTCAAATTTACGCAAAATTCAAAAGTATATATACTGTCAAATATTTAAACAAAGAAGTTCTAGAAAATAAACGAATAATTTCTTTTAAAATAATATTCGTTTCAATCAGCCTCGGTGGTTTCATCTGGTAATTCAGTCCTATCATCAATCCAGATAAACTGGAAATGCATCAATCCAGAGTAACAGAAGTCTCAATGCCATTTACTTTTAAGATGAGTCTATTGTCAATCATTTTCTTGACATTATATGGTCCTTTGTAAACTTGTATTAGGCCGTTTTTAGTATTTTATTAGTTACAAAAACATTTGAAACCGATCTTAGATCAGATGACACATAGCATTTGGCTTTTACTTTTCTAGTCTTTGTCGGAGCTAAACGATATATCTTTTCTCTAAGTTTCTATTAGATGGTCTCCAGCCAACCTTTATGGTTCTCTGTATACCAATTCTGCTATTGAAGTTCCTAATTGTGCCCTAAATGTTCCAATAGTATACCTTAAAGCAACTTTCAGCTCACGATGTAGCCTATCTATCATCCCGTTTGCTCGAGAATTGTAGGCGTTAGTATGCAATACATTTGTTCCCCTTATATGGTGAGTTCTTAAAAAAAGCTCTGCCATAAATTGACTACCGCGTTCACTAGTGACACTTTTCGGAACACCATAACGCGATATCCAATTATCTAGGAACGCAAACACGACTTCTTGCGCTGTCATATATTTCAAAATCGCTAATTAAAATTTCCGACTAAAATGATCTACCAATGTTAGCAAATATTGTTGACCGTTGACATCAGGCATTTCGACAATGTCGATGTATACACGTCTAGACCATCCAGTTGGTATCCCAAAATTCTGCATATCGGATCTGATATGTCTCTACACCTTACAAGTTTCACACTTTTCACTTACCCATACCCGTATGTCTCTAGAAATGTGGGGCCATACGTATCTGTATTTTACCAATCTAATGGTGGTTTTTATGGAAGGATATCACATATCGTATAATTGTTAGATAATTTTGACACTTAACTCCAATGGCACTTATGGTTTTTGGACGTTACGCGTAACAACAATTTGCCACTCAAGAGTTTACAAACATATCCTGGTCTCTTGGACAAAAGTAACGTAAATTGGTGCAATCTTTGCGCTTCCTTGATTTGAAGAATCATCTAGATTATTCAATAGACCTTGATGTATCAGTTCAACATCTGCTTCATTCGGTCTGTTAAGTGCATTGGCTACCATATTCCCTTTACATTCAATATGAGAGATAGCGAAATCGAAATATGCTAATCGGGAAATTTGGAATTCGCCCTGCGAGAGTAATTAAGTCTCGATGCTGTAACAAGTATGCTGATGAGTGGCTTGTGATCTATCAATAATTTGAACTGATGACCGTCTAAATAATGCTCAAAATGAAACTCTGCTGCATACACAGCAGGAAGATCTTTACCAAAAGTATCATATCGTTTTTCTCTATCTTTAAGCGTTCGGCTATAAAACTCAATTGGTTTTAATAAGTCTTTGTCTCTTTCTTGCATCACTGTCCCAATTGCAACATATGCGGCATCGGTGATTAGCACGAATGACTTCTCCAAATGTAAAGGTACTAGTGTAGTTATGTCACTTATCATTTTCGTGGCCCGCGGTATTCCTGTCTCAAGTTTATAGGCCAAGATTTCTTTATCATGATCTTTTCACGTGTAAGATGGCGTGGTAACGATCCTAGAATTCCGGCTAGACATGAAATAAATCGTCGACTATAGCTGTTCAAGCCAATAAACCTTCGCAACTGGCGCACGTTCTGGAACTCCATCACGTCCTTGATAGCTTTGATTTTATCCTCCAAAGGTTATATTCCGCCTTTGGAAAGTACAAGCCCAAGATACTTAACTGAAGAGCATCCAATATTACTCTTATTGTATTTGACATCCAATCCATATTGCTCTGGACTGGTCGAAACCGTTTTCAAGTGCATACGATGTTCATCACGTGAGCGAATGAAAATAAGTATGTCCTCTATATACACCTCTGCAAATAGACAATTTTGAAGGATTTCTTCAGCCAAATGCTGGAATGTCTGACTGGCATTCTTCAACCCAAAAGGCATTCGAAGAAAATAATACGATCCCCTACTGGAAATTTGACTGCGGAGAGTGGTATAGAACCTTCCCCCGTTGGTAGAGCAGGTGTATACTCTGATAATCGAGAATTTGTAAAAGAAAAAGAAATAAATGGAGGTTGCTAAGGAAAGTCATGTCAGTCAAGTGCAGATTACCATACCTCAAATTTAAGCACAATTCTAAATTTTATATACTATCAAGTATTTAAAAAGAAGAATGTTCTCGTAAATAAACATATAAATTCTTTATAAATAATATTCGTTTCAATTAGCCTCGGTGGTTTAAATTTATCAATAAATGTTATATTGATATTGATGGAGGAAATATCTTCCTCGGCCCAAATAAAAATAGTGATCATCTGACAGTTTTTATTTGATTTTATATTTGCTTAGTCACAAAATTTTCTCAAGGCTGCACATGTTATTTCGATGTTACATTTGTTATTCTGTCAATGTTCATGGAGCTTCTTCACGTATTACATTTGTTTTAAATTGCCTCCTTCATGCTCATTTTCAGAGCCTGATTACAAGTTATCTAAATGGTTGCAGAGGAAGCACGACAAAACAATCATAAAAATATTTTTCAAAAGGATTTTATGCTTAACATTTTAAATTTCTGATAACCGATTTTGTTATCATTATGTTTAGATATGCTCAATAAAATATTAAATTAAAATCAAAGAGAAGTATATATATGCGTTATTTAGTAAGAAAAATAAATAATTCGTTGGAAACTTTTGCAGTTTAAATCGAATTAATTTAATTTCGTAGACATGTTTAATCAAAAGCCTATTTCAAATAAACATAATAAAACTGGAATCTCTCTAAATAAAACTTTAGAACACCACAGAATTGAAATAATCTAACCAACGAATATTTTCCTTTTAAAATAATTGTTATTTGATATTTAAAACGCATTAAAGAATTGAGAACTAACCGTGTTATATTTATAAAATATGACAAAATTGAGTAAATGGCTTCAGTAAACCTGTCAAACGACGAGGAAATAAATACAAGTCTTATGTAAAAGAAAATGAGATTGTTGATATATAATATTTATTCTTTAAATAATTGATTAAAACTCCGTATAACTAAAATTTTATAAGATATACATTCACAACATGGGTGTATAATTTAGTTATAGTGCGTAAAGTATGCAAATCAAAATGAATTACTGTGCATTATAGTATACATAAAGTTTTTGATAAAGAATGATGTGCTGTTTCTAATATAAGAACATGTTTTAGTGTACAGCAGGCATATCATAAACAATGTCATGAGCATTAAATATATTTCATATCAAGTGTTCTGATGCGCGACATTTTGTGTAGAAAATGTGTAAATATAACAGGCGTTAAAGATCACCCACCGTAATCCAGCTTTCCTCCACAGCCACAGTAATCTAGCCGTCAGGTATATTTTGAAAGCTGTAAATGTATCATTATATGTTAGATTGATTCCGTTAATAAGAGAGCTACCTGAAACAAAATTCAGCAATACCTTTATGAATGTATTATAAGTTGTTATGTGGCTTGGCCTAATATTCAACGAGACAATCGACACTTTTTGAAGAAAAATGGATAAATTCAAGTTAAAAAATAATCAAAGTTAAGGTTTAAATATGACATAATGCTGTGAATAAATTCAACTTTATAATTTGAATTTTAGGTCAAAATTTATCATCGATTTCTTCAAATAATAAGGCTTTATTAATCAGAAAATGAATCTCAAATATACATATATACATAATTCCAAGTCGAGATTACTTTATATATAATTACACTTCTTCGCAATTTAATTCTTTCCCTTTTTGAATTGTCTTCGTTACTTTGACATAAGTTTGATTTGAGATTGGCAATTATATATTACTCCAACAATTGTTATCACTAAGTTAACTAACATAACGTTCCATACTTTACTCACTGGTCGGAATTAGTATTACAATCGTTCAAAATGTCTATACGTTAACATGGATCCAGATACCAATTAAAATAGACGTTCACTGAATAGAAAACGAAACATGTTAGTTTAGCGATACTTCGAATGCTCAACGATGATCTGGTATTTTTTCGCATGCATGTCCCTGCTAAATATTTACGGAATGCAAAGTGATGTTAAATTTGCAAGTTTCTTAAATTATGAAATAAATTACATCACGAAAAGAATGATCTAAATATACGTTATTGTGCAAGTTCTGTTAAAATTTGTGTGGTTCATAAAAGAATGACCAAGAATGGACAAAGTTTAAGAACGACTCAAAAATCATTCATATAACATATTTGACATATAAGAAAGCTTCGATGTTTATAGATGCATTGTCAATTTAAGCAAATTTTAAATTATAGAGTTTGCAGATAGCAGAAAAATGGGGAAAGTTGTATCAGTTCCATATATATACTGAGAATGAAAATAAATTTGAAAAATAAATTTTTCATTCATATTTGACTAAAAAAATTTTGATGGATATTTATTTTTGGCGATGTGTAATTTTTACTCTCAGGAGAATAAACCAGCCATGTCATATAAAAGGCAAGAAAGTAAGGCCTTACTTTATTATCGGTACTGTGTTTTGTTCTCAGTGGAGAGAATTCTCCTGATTAAAATATGTTGATATAGAAATTATTAAAAACCGATTTGAGGGAATTAGAAAAAGTGTTTTGCTTTTAATTTTTTTGATTTACTATAATTTGGCCAACAAGCTTAACTGATTTGCTTAGAGAATTTTTTTGGATTTATTAGAGAATTGTTGTAATAATTCTTTTACCTATTTTTGTTATAATTATGTTTATTGTAAGGACATTTTCAGTTATATTTCAAAAATATGTTTAAATAGTAATATATTGCGCGGATGGTGTTGACAGTTATTTAAATTAAGTTTGCGAGCTTGAAAAAAACACCAATAACACTGTATTTAACTAGTCGTCAAACAATTCGGCAAAATTACTGCATTATGTACACATTAACGCGTTTGCCGGCGGAATTTGATGATGCAAATTGAATGTCGTAACGCATCAGTGCGTGCGATTGGCGGTAGGTTTGCTATAATTTTTAAAGTCTGGTTCAATACAATGGGATTGGTGTGTTCTTTAAGCTCGCAGGCTTAAATGAAACAAAGTATTTTTCAATAAGTTTTGTTATAATGCGAATAAAATTTTATGAATTTATTTTCTTAACTAATTATTCATATTTATAATGTTTACGTGGGTGATTATTGTTCCGACATTAGCTTTTTTTGATAATATCATATATTCTAGCCTATTGTTAAATTAAAGTAAAACATATTTAATATCATTTATTTATTTAAAGAAAACACAGTATGTCATTCCGAGCTTTACTACATTCTCCATTTGGTGAAATTTAATTATGCAATAATAGCATCTCTGCATTTATATTTATTATCAGTTAATAATCATTGAACTCCAATTTTCCCTGAAGATTTTCTTGAAAATATTTTATTTGTTACGTCTGTTCATAATCAATTTGAAAGGTGTAAAATGGCCTTCTTATTTATTTATTTAACGAGAAGACTAAGTATGACTTTTATTTTCTTAAAGATTAATTATACTGTCTGTTAACAGGAAGCTGATATGTCAATATTTAAACTCATTTTTTTTCAAAATATATTATAAAAATGATATCATTACCACCTATTAAATTCTGAAAATTTCAAAGGGCATATAGATTTTTTCTTGAACTACATATATGTTAATAAAACACTGCAACCGCTATGATTTTTATCCTGGTTTTTGCAGCGTTTGAACACCCACATTATATAGCTACATACAAAACTATATATAGCAAAACCCTTACTGATTTTATAATTGCACGAATGTAATCCCTGCGTACATGTAGCTCGAACACTGACGTGAGGCTCATTTTCATGCACTTGAACCAAATGTTTTCGCTCTTTTTAAGTTTAACATTAAAATAAAGTTAAATTGCAAACAATATGGCTTTGGATACTTTTTCATTAGAAAAATTCATAAATTGTTCTATAAATCACAATAGTTTAGGACGAAGACGCGGGTTGTGCTCTGCGCAGGATCAAGTTCATTCTGCTTCAATGAATGAATGTGCTTAATTTATTGTCCATATTATCACACATTTAGTTAGAATTCGTTCAGTCGCCATTTATCGCTTCAATACTAGCGACCGTAAAGCGGGTGAAGTACACAATATTGCAGTGATATTTGGAAATAAGTGTCACAGAATTTTGAATCTATTGCTCTCAATTTCTTGATAAAACTTCGCAAAACTAACGACGACATAGTAAATGCACGCGCCCGTCGTCATCGTAAACATGCACCGTCAAAAAATCCGGAGTTTGGTGCACGAAATGAAGACTGTAAAGTTTAAAAATGGCTTGGATTTGGTGACAAATTATAAGGTGCGCGAGGACGTAACGATACACTTAAATTGTAATTTTTGGGCCTAACTTATTAGAAATAATTTTTCTACAATCGTAATTCGTGCGCCTACACTTATAAAAAGAGTAGCTCTTCAAGAAACACTTTATGTAATTCTTCAAAAACAAATTGATATGCTCACATAATTAAAATTGGAGCTCGTAATTCGGATAATATTGCACATATATGCTGCATTGTCATCAATCGACAGAATCAATATTCAATTTTGGACAAATCCATGTTCAGAATTGTTATTTAAAAAGCATAGGGCTTTCCATATTTGTTTTAACTAACCTAAATCAAACACCTTTTAGAGGTGCACTACCACATCAAAATGGTTTAAAACCACCGCATCAACTGATTATTGTAATATGAATTTATTATGTATTGATGGAATGGTTTCTTCGCTAATTTTGTCATGAGGACTCATAAGTTTAAGGAAATAGAATAAACCCTACACATGCAAAAGTTGTACAACTAATTTTCTCGTTTAAAATTTATTTTTTGTCTTACCCCGTAGTATGCATTGATGCTTCTCTCTATATCTCAAAATATGCCAAATAGCGGCGTGCATTATATAATACTAGGTATTGTGTAAGTTTGTTATTTCGATTAACATTGGTACTGCACTTTAGCTAATTTAAGTTGAGGTTGTGACACACGACAAATGATACTCTCACCGGCTAGCACTGGCGCAGAATCTGGGGTAATAAGTTTGCAAACGTCTGCTTTCCATTTGCGTAATTTAAATTTAGCACAGCTGTGGAAAACGAAATTAACGTATGTGATAAATCTTGCACGATAAATAAAATTTTCATTTATTATTAGCATAACAACGCATAATATTAGGTATATCACGAACGTATTTTAAGTATGACAAATCCGCGAAAAAATATCTAGTAGTTAAGAATTCAAAAAGTCACGAAATGTGTTTGATTCTAGATAATTGATACCATTTTTCAATATATTAGTTTCAATAAAATAATTTCAGTAATAATTTCAGCTTTAAGCGTGGTATTGCCAGCAGTTTTGTGCAAAGGTTAATCTTGATAAGTCATACATATATCGGAATTCGATAATTACGTTAATAATTTCCGAAATTAAACTGAGGTAGTAAGAGGAAATGAAAATTTATAACAAAATATTCAGAAAAAATATAAAGCTGTTAATAAATAAATATATTTAGATTAAAATAGCTTCATTGTTTAGTATTTCACCATTAATTGTACCATTTGAAATGAAATATGAAATATATATTATTTAATGAAATATTCCCTGTCATTAAATCAATTTGCGAATATGTTAATTTAGGGTAGCAATTAGTTATATTGTCGTTCTTAATTCAAACATCGCAGTTATGTTGTTATTAACATGGGTCTGATTTGGAAATACTCAGTGGAATTCAGCGAAGCGTTATTTTCCCAAAGTTCCACTTTGTCTGAAATTAGTGCAATGGTACCAAAGAAAATGCAACATAGCTGGACTTTCGTTAGTAACAGCAGTTTTCTCTGAAAATTTTTTTCAAGAAATCTATCATACATTATAAATTGTAAATCACAAACCTAATTTGATGGTTCTGCGATTCCATGATATAAAATGTCATGTGTTCTTGTTGAAATTAAGATCAAAGTATGTGAAGTTAAATACGCTTTCCTTTTTTGATAAATTACACGGAGATTGGTAGTAATAAAATTATATATAGATATACTACTTCTGTTACGTTTTACTAAAACGCTTATTGATTACTACAGGGAAAAAGGTATTCTTTTAATTATACCAATTACACTGCAATTTTTTTGAAATTTTTCATCAGAATTTGAAAAATTACCATCATAGAAAGAATTGCAATTACACCACGCGCTTTTGGTGCGTTTTTTCATTACATATTAACAATTTTTATTTCAATACGTATATAAATCAAGCCTGTGATCTTGATCCAATTGCACAAAAAAATTATTTCACTTATTCCCTCCTCTGACTTTTGCAGCAAACGCAATTCGTTCTGTAGACCAGTTTTGCTTTTATTGGTAACGCTTAAAGTAATTTCCGGAATTCAGGGCGAATATGTCTTTAAACTGGGTTCTTCCGCATGGGAGACAGCAGGTCTAACCAGGCAGCTGTTTCGCTCTACTTTTAGATGATTTCATTTTCGACAATACTATCTTAGTAGAGTATTGACTTGAATGACTTTGTGTTATATATTAATTAAAAACGTTCTCTTCTTATTCTCAATTTGATAACAGCAACAATATACGGGCATTTTGTGCGATTTTCTTCATTACATAATTAGAAACCTTTCATTTCATTAGGAATTCTACTGTTATCCTACTCTGTTTTTACTGTCCTTTTTAAATCTCCGTTATTACTTTTTTCGTTTTTTTCAATTGCTGTTATCCACAAAAACAAGTCTGCAATTCAAATGTTTCAGAATGTCTTCGATATTAATACTTAGCTTTTAAAAAAACAACTATGAATCCAGATAAATTGTATTCATAATATCCCAGTTTTGCCTCTGAGTAACAATAAATATATGGTATTTACGCCTATTAATGTTCTCAAAGATAAAAATTATAAACATCATTTTTGTAGATGAATAATAATTACTCACCCAATATCTCCATGTTCTCAATTTATAAAAGCATTCTAAAGAAACCTACAAAAAGTTTTGGTTTGCGAGTTGTATTTGATTAAGAATGGTCCCAGTATAATACCAAAATGGATTTTAATTTGCTTGTTTAATTTTTGTAGATCCTTCAAGCTGCTGAGTTATCAAACTGGATATAATATGGCTGTAAGTTTATTGAAATCATACCAAAACTCTTGTTCAACTATTATTTTAGGTGTCCATTTCTCGATGTGATATCTTTGTTAATTTTGACAAAATAGAAAATTTTTTTAGAAATATGCAGTCCGCATTCTATGTGAATTGTAACACCCTTCGATTTTTTTGATTATTTTCGGTAAAAACTTATAATCGATATAATAACAATGTTTGTTTTTCTATGTGGTGCCCATATTGCTTATATTTCAAAGGTATAGCACTAGAAAAAAATCGTTTTTAATAGAGAATTAGGATAGATTGATGTAGTATAAAGTCAAGATTGGTGCAGCGAAATATATTTTCTATTTCATTTCATATGCTTATTTATACAAAATCCTGATACTAAAAAGTGAGCGGAAGAAATGTACGGTATAGACTTTGTAATTCATTGTAAAATTTTTAACCAAATTTCGCAAAATAAAATTTGTTGAAAAATATCACTGCACAAAATGTTTGGCAATGCTCATTAAAGAACATGAAATCACACACTAGTCAAATATTTGTTCCAGACGAATAAAGCGGAAAAATAAATAACATGATGGAGAATATCTTCGGCAATTTATTTAATTTTATTTTTGAAAATACACGCATATTTAAAAAGTATGTGCAATATATATATTTCAATTTGGTTCCATACACGACGATTTTTGTGAATTTTTTGTCACAAACACAGTTCCCATTCTGGTATTTTTTCTTAAGTTCAGTCTTAACAGCTCGCCTGACACGTAAGCATGATAAATTAGGATAAAAATGTGAAATTGAAAATTTATAAGATATATCGTTATAATAGAAAAATAATCATGATAATATTTTATAATAAGCAATCAAACAGTTGCAAAAAAATTACATTGCTGTTGCGTTAAATGGAGAATCTGTTACATATATTTACAATGCAGAATGAAGCTCTGTTTTGTGCATTTCCAAAATACGATTAGTGGTTACATCATTTAAATTTGTGCAAAGTAGTCTCGAAAAAAAACACTTTTATTTTAAACATAATATAATATTTAAAATTTTGATAGCAATGTCTAATTTTGTTAAAATTAACAATAGAAATGATGTAAATTGTAATTTTATATTTTACCAATCATATCAAAATAACGTTTTCCAAATAAAAGTATGAAATTTGAAAAATTAATTCGTCAAATATTTTCATGCGCTATAGAATTTAGAAGCATTTACAAAATTATGCAATGTGGAATATTTTCAAATACCATTAGATCAATGATTTTTTTCATTCGCGTGTTGGAATTTCAATAGTTCATTACCTAATTAAGCCATTTCTCAAATTACTATTTCACAACTAAAGATATTTTTTGTAATATTTTCGTTCCAAATTAGATAGTTAGCTAATTAATTGGCAAAATTCCTGCTTACTTTCGATTCTTAGAAGAAATTGTGTATTATATTAGGAACGAATACTCATTACAATGGAGATGGAGGAAATTGCCAACAACACAATAGTAGCAATTTACTAAATTATTTTTATTTATTATTTTATACTTAGCCAATGCCTTATTATTTTCAAATTCACTTTAGCACTGTCTTGCGCGATCATTTCGATAAACATGTTGTATGCCCATAACTATTTTAGAAGCCTTATGAGCATCGTTTCTGACTAAATTAAGCAATCGAGAAACACTCAAGATAAAAGAATTTATGAAATAACTAATATTATATTAGATTTTTGAACATGCAGTACTTTATTTTCAATGTTGTACATAACATAAATAAGGTATATTAATTCCACATGAGAAGATTATAACAGTTCATTGCTCTGACGTAAAAATGTTCCGTCTACAAATAGAAATTCTAAAATTGTAATAATAGTTTTTTGAATTCACTTAATTATTCATCTTAATTGAATATGGCATTCACAGCACCCAATTTTACGCAATGTAGTGATAAAAACAAAATAATAATTTGCATTTATTAAAACCACGTTGGATTATTTGATTGACAAATTAAATCGATTTAATAAAGAATGTCAGGATACTGTTATACTAAAACTTTTGAATAAAATAATTACAGTAAAACAAAAATTTATTTATTACTGGAGGTACGGATGTGAAAAACAAGTTTGTTTGCAGCATATTAAAATAGAAGGTTTTTTAAACAAAAACGTGGAATAATTAAGCAAATTGGTTTATAATAATTTGAAGACTATACATTTTTAAACAAGAGACATTAAAAATACTGCTACAATAATGCAAATCTGAATATTTGCAGCCAAATAATGGGATGATTCTCCGTCCGTATTTATCTCGAGATACTAATAGATAAAGCAGTACTCTATCTATAATCACTTGAAATTCTTTCACGCCAAATTTTATGTGTTTTAACTTTTGCACTTGAATAAATTTAAAAGAACTACTATATGAAGCACCAATAATTTATTTAAATAGACAAATTATTAATAAGATTATCGGCAAAATATTCAGACTAAAGGCGAGAAAAATTTAATAAGAGTAATAGTAAATTTGAAGATTACGAAAGCATTAATCTTAAAGACATTATTCCTCTTTTCTAGTGATTTTGCCTGTAGTTTAATTGAATTACGAATAAAATAATTACAGTAAAGCAAAATTTTATTTTTGAGTGGATGTATGAATGTGAAAAAAAGTATTTTGCAACACACTAAAATAGAAGGTTTCTTCATCGAAAACGTGGAATAATTAAGCAAATTGGTTTATATTAATTTGGAAACTATAAATTTTTAAACAAGAGTCATTAAAAATTGCTGCTACAATAATGCATATCTGAAAATTTGCAGCCAAATAATGGGATATTTTTCTGTCCCTATTAACATCGACATAGTAATAATAATTTGAAATTTTTTCATTTCCAAATTGCAAGTGTTCTAATTGTTGAACTATGAAATTCATTGCAAAATTTAATATAATTTGCTTGGAAAATATCACTGCGCAAAATTTTTGGCAATGCTCAATAAAATAGATGACAGAACGCACTTGTTAGATGTATTTTTTCAAACGATTAAAGCAGAAAAAATACAGAAAAGGATGGAGAAAATCTTCGACGATGTATTTAATTTAATTTTGGAAAATAAAATGAGTGTCACAAATTTCCAAAAATATTAGAAAAGTATAAGCATTAAGTATGTTTCAGTTTGATTATTTACACGACGAAATCTGCGAATTTTGTGTTACAAAGACAAATCCACCTCTGGATTCTTTTCAATAGTCCGATTTTAGCAACTCGCCTGACACGTGAGCACTATTAGTAATGTAAAATTGGACATTTGTGATATTAATTTTATAATTTCACAATCATAACAAAATAATACTTTCCAAATTAATGAATGAAATTTAAAAAATTAATTCGAGCAATGTTTAACGACAAAATTTTCATGTTCTACAGAGATTATAAGCATTTACAAAAAAAGCATAGTAAACATTTTCAAATACGATTATATCACTTTTTTTCTGCCGCGTGTTGGAATTTTAAAAGTTCATTTCCAAATTAAGCAAATAATAAAAATTACGATTTAATGACCAAAAATATCATTTGTAGTAATTTTGTTCCAAATTATACATCAAGCTCATTTTATTTGCAAAATTCCTGCCTCAATTCGTATCTTATTTATAGAAAATTGTGTATTATATTAGGGACGAAACCTCATTACAAAAAGAATAACGAATGGAGGACATTTCCACCAACACAGTAGAAGAAATTGTCTACGTTATTTTTATTTATCATTCTATATATTTAGCCAATTCCTTTCTATTTGCAAATTTACTTCAGCACTCTCTCGCGCGATCATTTATATAAGCATGTTGCATGCCTATGAATATCGTAGAAGCATTATGAGCATCGTTTCTGATTAATTTGAGCAATCGAGACACATTCAACATAAAAGAATTTATGAAACAACATCAAGCAAAATAATCCATAAATAAGACATATTATTTCGACACGAGAAGAATATACCAGTTGATTTGATCTGAAGTAAATATGGTCTGTATACAAATATAATTTATAAAATTAGATTTCTTTAGAAGTTCGTATTGACTAAATTATTTATCTTAATTGAACATATCACTCAAAATATCCAATTTTGTCATATTTTTGTCGGAATTTATTGATGAATACTAGTATACAATTTGCATTTACTAATACCATATTATATTTGGCGATTGACAAATTAAGCGTTTAACAAAGAAAGTCAGGATACTGTTATACTATAACTTTTGAATAAAATAAATACAGCAAAACAAAGTTTTATTTATTACTGAAGGTATAAATGTGAAAAAAGTATTTTGCGGCACATTAAAATAGAAAATTTTTTTCCTTGAAAACGTGGAATAATTATGCATATTGTTTTATTTTAATTTGAAAACTAAATTTATAAAATAGAGCGATTAAAATTTACTGCTTCAACAATGCAAATCTAATTATTTGCAAACAAATAATGGGATCATTCTATGTCCATAGTAATCTCGAGATAAAAATTGATTCAGCATTACTCTACCTATAATAATTTAAAGTTCTTTCATTTACAAATTTTAAGGGTTTTAATTTTAGAACCTATTTAATATAAAATTAATACAAATATTATATAAATAAAAAATAACTTATATAAATATACAAATAATCAATCAGAATACCGGAAATAATTTCAGACTTAAGGTGAAAAAAATGTAATTATAGTAATATTAAATTTGAAGATAAGGAAAACATTTATCTTAAAGAAATTATGTCTCTTTTATTGATTTTGACATTAAATCATTTGACATTGAATGAAATCTATAAAAAAATAGGTTGGAGCTTTCCATTTGTAAGTAACGTTAGATTGTTTTCGTCCAACAACAAATTGATGTACTTTAGCTTTTCTGTTTAGTTACAAGCTTTCGACCAGTTTAGTAAGTTTGAGTTCAATTATCTAGTTAATTGCGATATTCTCCTATATTATGGATGATATTGCAACACAAAGACATAACATGTGCCAATATTATTTTAGTAAAAGCACAGAAGTGTTCCATTCTAGCTAAGAGAATGCCCTGCACTGTTTTTTGATAACAATGGTTATTTATTATAATCCATCTATCTAGAAACATGTGTCAAACACCGTGAGTTAAACAAAATTAATTTAAATGTCTGGTTAGGACTATTCGCTAACCATTCAGAATTTGATTAAACTGTAATCCAAAAAAAATAAAGAAACATTTAAGCTTATAACTCATAACAGATTTTTTAGAAATGTAGTATTTTCCAATTTATTAAGCTATGTTGTATAACACACGATATTGTTATATGTTTAAAATTGTCCAATGTAAGCCTAAATTTGATAGTAAGCGAGTAAATGAAATGTAGTCGTTAAATCGAAACATTATATATGACGTCACGAATAAATATGCGAAACAATAAAACATTAAAAGTACATTTACATTCTTTACTCCTACTGATGAGTCGCCAGTAAGCACGAAACGAATGTGCATGAGATTATACTTTCCGTTCATGCTGCCTTTGGATTATCCTACTGGTCACAACTGAACTAATTTGTTACTAGGTTCGCAAAACCTAATACATACTTGCATATATATTAGTTCTTCGCAACAAACAGTATTTAACTGTAATATATTCTTTTAAAATGTTTGAAATTACGAAATGTTATTTTAAGCACCTCTAAAATTGTATAAATTGTTATATTTTAAAATTATACATATATACTTTAGAGTTTCTACCAAATTAAAAGCAAAATTAAAATATATGTATTATAAATATTTTTTTCCAACGTCAAAGTAAGATAATTTTTCAAATGTACATATGTTTAAATCCAAATTACCATTCTGTATACCCAATAACAAATGTATGCGCTTCCGAAAGGGAATGGATAACAGGTTTGTGTTCTCTGGTTATAAAGTTAATCAAGTGTAATGATAGAAATGTCTCCAAATTCTATTGAAATCCAAAACGTGAAAATTATTTATATTAAATACTATTTACACGGGCAATTTGTTTGGATTTTTCAAGCTGTATCAACATAGATTGGATCACTGAAATTAAATGCAATAAGAAACAGAAAAAAATTTTATTTAATGATTTATACAAATACGCAAAAAATATTCTTGGACCCAACGAATGATATAAAATATTTTGTCACCGAAATCAAGGAAAAGCATACCCATCGTTTAAGTGCCTAATTAAATTACATTTACACCTTTAATAGTAATTACAATGCATTAGCCTGGTATGAGAGTAAAAGGCTAACAAATATTAATCTTCTGGAAACTTTACACTAAAGTAAAAACAGAAAATCCATTATATGGCCAGAAATAATAATAGTTCTAACGTAACATTAAAGCGTGCTAAATTTGCCATTTCTTCTTTAATACATTAGAGCGCGTTCGTAATTGTAATGATTAAACTGGAAGTGAAATCGCTATGCTTTTTCTTCTTAACATTTTCAAATATTTGTTCAGATAAAACTCGTATGTATAGAAATAACAATGGCCGTGTAAACGCCCCGGCTTCAAGAAAATGTCCTACGACGTTACAAACTCGGTTAAGTTGCTCTGAAATATAGATATTGTTATGATAGGGGGCCCTTAAGAGGGCCTGGTCGTGCGTTCTCCTGAATTATTCAGAGTGTGAAGATGTCCTAGAGCCTTTGATGGATTCTGGCTTTTGTTCCTTCTGTTGCCGAGTTGTAATCACGATGTGGAAAATTTCGTTCAGGTTCTGCAATTAATTGGCTCGTCTCGCTGGTTGTACCGCAACAAGATGAGTCACGGGTGTAGCCAATTGATGGTGAAACAAATCATATTCACCAGCGTAGGTATTGACAGCCGACAGAACGCATGGGCGTAACGCAAAGAAGAATGCAAATGCGACAACTGAATTGCATGGTAAATTACCGTGCTTAAATAGCATGCCATAGTAATATATGTCTGCTTGCACACTATTGGTTAAACGGCAAGTTTCGATTTTTTTCTCATTGATGCAACGTAAATAACATTGAATTTAATTTACACAATATATCGGCCATTAATTTTTGTCGTTACAACACTTTCCTCTTTGAAAAAAAGGAAAAAGAATTCCTCTCTGCGAGGCAAGATAAGAAATGCATGACAGAGTTCTAACCAAGTTAAGCAAAAATATGATGAACCATAAATGCTGAGCTTAAATATGCTTGTTGGTTGCTTCAACAATGATATGATGCCAGGTAACCACTAGGAATTGTTACACAAATTGCTAGCTCTAGTGGACGGTCATAGCACGTGAGGCAAAATAGAGCAGTGTAAGTTTTTTGGAGCTGCAGCGTGAAGATTTCGAGGTAAATCGCCTCTGAATTTGCCAGGTTTAAGTTAAAAGCTAAGCAGGTTGGATCGTCGTCAATGTGTTTGTATACGACCAAAGGAGCTAGAGTGCTCGACATTGTGGTCATGACATTTGTAGAGTGGTCTTTGTGCAATTGATGAAGTTGAGATATGCATTGAAAGTGGCCTGTATCATGATATGAAGCTGATCACTACTTAGTGTTGCTACACGAAAGCGTTAGCTCCAAGTAGCTGGTCATACCGAAATAGGCAGTGTGCTGTCATGTGTGAGAAATACATTGTATTGTAAAATATATACATTAAAATCAAAGAGAACTGCATAAAAATATGTAGACGAACATTGCCTTAGAGATGGCATAATACCGAAGAACTGTTCAGAAATGCTACACAATTGTTAGCAAAGGACAGCTGGTTATGCCACGTGAGACAAATACGAAAAATAACGTAAGGTTAAAAAAATTTTGATAGATAATGTTAATGTTTTTAAAAAAATCAATTACGCGTTATACAAAGCAGGACATTGAGATTGTGGGCAGACGGAGCCTGAGACGTGTGTAGAAGGTTGAACGCTCTCAGGATCAGGTGGTTCGATAAACAGTTTCAACCTGTCTATGCTTACTGATGTCGGTGTAGTGCCTTGCATAATAATGAAGTATTTTGGTTGCCTAAGCAAAATCGGGTAAGGACCGCGATACTTTGGTTGTAGTGGTGCAACAGCATTATTGTTGCGAACGAGTATTCTCTTGCAGCTGTGGAGCTGTGGGTGAACGAAGACTGGACGAGGCGTGCGTCTCGGCTGCTGTTCAGACATGTTACCGAAATGAAGTCGAAGGCGGGTAGCTTCGTCTTGTGGGTCATGTTGTGCCGGTAGTAGACGTAGGAGCTGACTAGGCAGGCGTAGATCCATGCCATACAAGAGTTGTGACGCAGATGTTTTAATTGCCATTAATGGACGAGGATGCTAAAGCAGCTTTAAGTTCCCTATGCATTCTCTCTACCATGCCATTAGCTTGGGGATGGTAGGCAGTCGTCTGGCATAAGATGCATCCCGTGTATCACAAGGTGGTTTTGAAACGATCAGATGAGAAGCAAGTGCCTCTGTCCGTGATGACCTCATTGGGAACACCGTAATTGGATATCCATGCAGAGATAAAACCATTAGTTACTTCGTCTGCAGAAATGGTGCCAAGAGGTAATGCCGCAGGCCACCGTGTAAATCTATCGATCATGGTTAGAAGGTAGCTGAAACCTTGAACCTTCGTCAGATGAACTATGTCGATGTGGACGATGGCTAGGCGAGAAGTAGATCGAAATTATTGCAACTTAGAACAATTGTGTCGTGTGATCTTATTTTTCTGACAAATAGCACACTCGGAGACCCATCGTTTAACATTCTGCCTAAGTCTTTGATCCCAGAAACGATATGTAAGTAGTCGGACAGTCGCTTGGCTTCCTGGGTGAGAAATTGAGTGAATTGAATCGAAAACTTTTCTCTGAAGGCTGGTCAGCAGAACTGGCTTGTTGGGCTGCGTACCCGTGAAGTAAACAATTGGTAAGCCTTCCCACAGACGGCATTTGAACTTGGTCGGGTGACGGGCTATTAATCTTTGAATGTGAATGACACCGCGTTGTTCCGTTCGCAGGAGAGTTGGCGTTAGTGCAGGTTCACTGAGTGCCACGGAGTTGACAGTGAATGGTGACGGAAAAGGTGGTTGTAAAGAGACGTCTAGCCTGGAAAGGGCATCTGCAATGAAGTTCTGTTTGCCCTTGACGTGAAAGACGTCAAATTGCCATTCGCTTAGACGAGAAAGCTGTCTTTCCTCTCTGGCAGGGTACTTGGCGATAGATGAAGTTGCGTTTCGAAGTGCGCTAACTAGTGGTGCATGATCTGTGAAAACAACAAATCTGCTACTACCAATGATGCTGATAAAATGGCGCACTGCGTCGTGGATGGCGAGAAGTTCTCGGCCGAAAGTGTCGTACCTCGTTTCTACTGGTTAGAGAGTACGCGAGTAGAAACTGATAGGCTTCCGAACTCCGTCGATCTCTTGTTCCAACGTGGCTCCAATAGCGAATTCAGAAGCATCTGTCGTGAGTAGAAATGGCTTTTTAAAATCTGGGTGTGTTAGCATTGAGGAATTTGCTAACGTGTTGATGGCAAGTCGAAGTAATTGCTCGTCTTCGGATGACCAAGCAATGATGGAATTCTTGCTAAGTCCTTTTCGGTTCCGCAGGTGTCTGCACAAAGGATAAAGTTGTTTTGAAAGGCCCGGAAGGAACTTGCGATAATAGTTTAGTACCTTCAGGATTTTCTGCAACTCTCTAACAGTACTTGGTGACTTGATATTCTTGATTGAATTCGCTTTTGACGGCAACGGTTGAATAACTTGGGCCGTGATACGATACCCTAAGAAGTCCACGGATGTAGTTGCAATCTGCGTCTTGTCACAGTTGATCTTGAGTCCGTGGTTGGATATGCGCGAGAAGACATTTCGTAGATGCTTCGATTGAGATTCTAGATCTAGACTGAATACCATAATGTCATCGAGATATGACATACAATAAGCAGAGTCGTCGCGAAGTATGTTTTCCATGAATCTTTGAAATGTCTGAGTAGCACACTTAAGTCCAAAAGGCATGTTAAGATATTCGAAAAGGCCAAATGGAGTGATGACTGCAATTTTCTCGATATCCTCTGGTGCTACCGGGATGTGATGGTAGGCCTGTCTGAGGTCAATCACTGAGAAGAAATTGCTGCCTTTGAGTTTTTCAAGTAAAGTGTTAGTAATTGGGTCAGTATATGCATCAGATTTTGTCACTGAATTTAGCTTAAGGTAATCTGCGCAGGCTCTGTACGATCCGTTTGATTTAGAGACTAAGTGCAGTGGTGACGCCCATGAACTTTTCCATGGTCTGATGATTCCCTCTTCCAAAAGCCTTGAGAATTCTTCTTGGGCAGTTTTCAGCTTAGCAGGAGCCAGTGGTCGCTTATTGAGTGCAATAGGTTGTCCTTCTGTGACGATATGATGCATCGTGTTGGAGACTCGTAGCTCTGAATTGTTAAGATCGAAAAGCGATTTGTATTTTTGAAGAGCTGCTGATATCTCTGCTGAATGATGCACTGGGGTTGGCTGAATGACCTGTAACTCCAAACGCTCGGAGGCAAGTGTCCAAAAGCTTTGTTCAAGTCCGGTGGAGGGGTCGAAGATCTTTTGATTGGCAAGATTAACAATGATCCGAAATTTCAGAAGGAAATCAAGGCCTATTATATTATGTGAGACCTTGGCAATGATGAAGTTGTGGGAAAATTCACGTCGTATACCTATGTTGAGTGTGCGGTACCGGCAGCCATATGTTAGTATGGGCTCGCCTGTAGCTGTTGCGAGAAGAACCCTTAGCGACATATCGGCCATTGAATCACCTTTGAGAACTGAGACTGCTGCACCTGTGTCTACGATGAACTCTTCGCCAGTTTTGAAATCGAGAAGGTGCAGAAGCTCTTTGGGCTGTTTGGCCGGGTCATGCAAACAAGTAGGCTGGTGAATGCGACCGGCGTTGTCCGTTATGTTCTCTATGTGAAAAATTCGACGTGGACGAAAAGAGTCGACAGGGATGTCGGATTGTAGGTGGCTTCTTCCCTGTGGCGCCGTTGATGCCTTAGACGTGCAGAAAGTACGTTCTTCTACTTCCTGCGCCAGACGTTTCCCGATACTGATGAACCATTGTGCCTGCATTCTGTTGTCCTTTCCTTCAGCTGTGGAAATTGGCACTCATTCGGAAATTGTTCGTAACGAAAAAGACAGACTTGGCATGAATAAAAAACTTCTGGTGGTTATAACACCAGTTCTTTGGAGCATATTTATTAAAGGATTGCGGAGATTTCGATCGCCACCTACCATTATAATTTGGCTTAGGAACGAATTTGGGTCGAACATTCACTTGATTTAGCTCGGATTTGGTAAAGGCCAATCATTCTAGAACTTTGGCCATGTTCGCCACTGTCCTCTCAAAAGAGGAGAGTCTATCATCTTGCGGGGGTGAAGAAAAGGATGATGGATTCCATTTGGGTTCCAAAAGCCTATATTCTAACTCACATCTCTCAGATAAGTCATCTATAGAGAGAGTGTTTTGCAAGCTGTCTGGCAAAGAGTTTTAATTTTTGTGGAAGATTTTTAATAAAAAACAATCATAACCTCATTGTCAGAAATGTTGGTTTTATACCAGCGCTTCCGTAATTCCCTCAGTATTTCGATGGGGCCAGGGTTCGGCATGTCTAAATGCGCATATATGTTTATTTTCTGCTTAGTCTCTGTGGGCCCAAGCAAGGACTCTACTTCGTTTTGTAGGCCCAAAATTGGATTAGGTAGCTTCCTAATGGCCTCAAGCTTAGGATAAATGCGTCGCTGCAATTCAGAAGGTAGTTTAGCACGAAACTTCGACAGTTGTTGATGGCTGTCATAATCAGGAAACGGTGAGAAAGCGGAGTCTACGCGCATAAATAATAGTTCACTATCTCCATCACAAACAGGAACATCAATATCTAAAATTGGACCTGACATTTTAACAATCTTACGGGATCTTAAAAGCATAAATTTATAAGCAATATGAAAATATATACTTCAACGAAACGCTTACCCACAAAAAGCTTCCACAGTTGAATGAGCACAGAACAAATGCACGTCACAATAACTGATTCCAAAATTTAAAATTATCCGCAATTGAGCCTGTCGTGTACGTACGGTTCCGTTTTGTACGTAGAAAAGTTGAACAGCGGCCCGTTGGCCTTTGATGCCAATGTATTATTATTATTATATCCCCAAAAAAAATTCAACACAAATCCTTGAATATATATCCAACAAAATTCCCAGAAGACCACGATCAGGGAAAAGAAAACGCAAATGTTAATCTATTTTATCCCAAATAAATGAAAACGTAAGTCAATTTTATTTATATCAAAAAATAGAAATCAGAACAATAATCAATATCCTGGCGCGGTCGCCAATTTTGTAAACGCCGCGGCTTCAAGTAAATGCCGTACCACGTTACAAACTCGGTTAAGGTGCTCTGAAATATAGATATTATGATAGGGGGCCCTTAACAGGGCCTGGTCGTGCGTTATCCTGAATTATTCAGTGTGAAGATGTCCTAGAGCCTTGGCTGGACTCTGGCTGTTGTCCCTTCTGTTGTCGAGTTGTAATCACGATGTGGAAAACTTCGTTCAGGTTCGGCAATTAATTAGCTCGTCTCGGTGGTTGTACCGCAACAAGATAAGTCACGGATGTAGCCAATTGTTGGTGAAACAAATCAAATTCACCAGCGTAGGTATTGACAGCCGGCAGAACGCACAGGCGTAACGCAAAGCAGAATGCAAATGCGACAACTGAATTGCATGGTAAATTGCCGTGCTTAAATAGCATGCCATAGTAATATATGTCTACTTGCACACTATTAGTTAAACGGCAAGTTTCGCTTTTTTCTCATTGGTACAACGTAAATAAAATTGAATTTAATTTACGCAATATGTCGGCCATTAATTTGTGTTGTTACAACAGATAAATAAATTAAAAGTATGCATGTTGCAATAAATTTTCACATTAACTTTAAAAATAGAGCTACCATAAAATGTAGAATTAAGCTCCGTAGGAATTACATGTACTGTGTATGCAATGTTATCTATTCCTTTGTGTACATATTGATGTTTATTTAACCAAGAGCATAGTATTATATATAAGAATTTCAGATTAAGCATTAAATATTGAGACCATAAATTTTATTTAAACTATTTTTATCGCTGACCGCACAAATGCTTCTTTTTTTACCATACCAATTTCAGGAGCGTTTCCATCTTCAATTACTATCGTAAGTATATTCTTTATCAAACAAAATCAATGGAGGTGTATTCAGGACTAAATACGTATAAATAAAATAATTTAAATTAATAAATAGTGTTTTCGTTTGGAAGTAAATTATGCCCAACATTTTTTAGAAATAGGTTATCATCCAATTTCGTACTTGATTTCATGCATAATACATCATTGAATTGATTCGGTTCATGGAAATTAAAAGGATTAAATAAAATTAAACTAGCTTATAATATATACAACAAGCCTTATATTTGTTTCCATTTGTACATACCTTTGATTGTGCCTGGTGGTTGACTATATTTATTTTTAAATTGCAACCAATGAGCCTGTGGATAAACAAAGTTTGATCAGAATTTAACTTTTATTTATTTCAACATTTTGTATCTTTGGTATATTTTAGAGGCTTTGTTATAAATAAGCACGATTTTCAAACAAGATCTTTTGAAGAATCTATGGAAAATATATTAACCGTAAATTTATTCAATCATTTATATTTGGACACCACATTTAACTTTATGACGCTTTTATAATTTTAACATTAAGTTTAATTGTACAAAAATCATTTTTTTATTCCAAACAAATGTTGCGAGTCATATTATTTGAATTAAAATATCGCTAAAAATTGTCTAAGACACCAAAAATTATCAATATTTGAAACTATTCATGAAGAAATAATTGTTTATTTGGAGTAAGCCAATGCATTATTTTATTAACGATAAAATATTTGTTATTCACAATCATTGTAGATTTCTGTATTATAATTAATTTTCTTTAAATGATTTTCTGTAAGAGAATATGCTATCTGTTATTTTGAATAAAAATCAAATAAACTGAAATATCTTTTTGAATAATCTTTGTAGATGTCGTTCGAAACTCAGCGATTTGAATTTATTATCAGATAAATTTAACTGTGATAATATAATGCAATCCGCATTTTGAAATTTGTGAAGTTTTATAAAAGCATTTTTTAACGAAATTCCGCAAATAATGCTCGCGCGTGAGAACATTCTATTGTTAAATATTGTGATGTACACTTGTCAACACTTTACCGCAATAAACGTTTGCTCAAGATAAAAATTATAAGATATTTTTGGCATAATAAACATCGCTTAGTTAATATTTGTCATCAGTAAAATGAGACTACATTAATATTTGGGGTGAATTACTCAAACTTTTTGTACGTCTTTGAATTAATTTTTTTTAAATTTCTTTTTTTAAATGAAATTTTTATATTCAAATGTTACACACTTAAAAGCAACAGGTGTTACAATGTGAAGAAAAAGGCTTTTTTAGATATATTGCGTTAATGATTATAATTTTGTCAAGATATAAACCTATAAGTATTTTATAAATTGTCTTTCATTTGCTCCCTCGGCGGAAGAAATTTTATTTTGCCGATTTAAAATATTCTTTTCCCACATCATTTTCACCAAGTAAGTAGTTTATGTTCGCTAACTGCAAATGAGTTTATGATTAGTTAATTTACAGTATTTATTTAAAATCGCATTCCTATTATTCCGCAATATAGTTTAAAAAACTTGAATCATTGTATTGTAACACGCGGCTCCGCGTTACAACCCAACAATTTTCAATTTTGACAAATATAGTGCTTTTTAAGGTCAAATAATCTAACTCTATTTTTACACAATATTTCCCTTAACTGTGATTTTAGACACAATATCTGTAAGATTCAAGCAGTTTCAATTGTGTTTTCTTGAACGGCAAATTTAATTGTAAATAATAGGGTTTTTTGTTTAACAAATATAGACACCCGGGCGCAATACGAAGGGAACATGCGGTGGATTGAAGTGCCTTGTGGAGTTATTGTCCTTCTTTGCATTATTCACAGTTTACACCATTAATTACTCTTCGAATATGATTCTGCACATCAGGACATCAAAGTTTAATGAATTAATATAAATAAATCATTTGAAACCTAGCAAATAGTGGAATAAATATTGGTGATATTTTTCAAGACTCGATGTTTACCAATCCATTATCAGTGACATTATTTACTAGTGACTTTAAACGAAATTGCTAATCAATCTGGATTTATATCATCATATATTTTCAATTATTTACATACATTCATTTTTTTCAGACGTTTGTGTTCCTGATAATTACTTGTGTATTAGAAATTCGATTGTGTTGACAATATATCGTTTTTTTGCCGTCTAGAGCGCGGTCCATTTTGTTTAACTGTGAATTAACTCATGCTAAGCTACACCACTTGCAATAAACATTTGAAAATGATGAGTTTTCTTACTTCACCTTTCGAAAATGCCTGAGACTGATCAAGGATAGATTAGGGATAACAACCACCATGAAAATGGAGGAAATCATTAATAAATAGACAGCTACCCCGCAAAAGCTATTACTATAACTACAAAACATCCTAAAATATGGTGCTACCATTACGCTATTTCATCATGTGCGAATAGGTTATATTTTAAGTTCTGCGAATTCATTTATTGGAAATTCACTATTAATAAACGTAAAATTAAACTAGTACAACACAAGGAATTTAGTGAAGGAAACTACTGGCAAGCGCTTTCTGGAGATATGGCTATCTGACTTGAATCAAAGTTCCTTATTGGTTTTAAAAATATAATTAATTTTAAACTTGCAGCTGAAATAGTGGATAGCTGGTTTGACGGACATGTGTATTCATGGGATTTTATAAAATTACTCGTATAAAAAATTATTAGAAAGAAGATAATAATCTGGAAAATTTATGTTAATGGAAAAGGTAAGGTGAAATATTTGTAAAAATTTAAAAAAATTATAACTAACAAAATTTACCAAGCGTCTTACTTAAAACAGAATATTTAAAGTATTTTAAAATATTTTAGTAATCTCGATTAGTCTATGCGTTCATTGGTTAAAGTGGATTAACTAAAATATTATTCATGTTTCGAAATTGGTAACTTTCTCTCCAGTACAAATCAAACGTTAAATTTGAATTAAATTCTGAAATTTGTTTTCGTCTATCTCTGGGTTCGTCTATATTTTTTACGACAAACGTTCCCCGGTTCAGGCCCACTTCTTGACTAATGACTGCAGATTCCTGACGAGATCACAAAAATTTCAAAACTGTCTTTCCCTTGATATATTTTGCAATATCTAGATTATGCAGATGGAATATATAATGAAACCAAAGTTATATAAAATGCAAAACGGAACGATTTAAAAAATTACATCAGGGAAAAACGTGTTTGAAAACCAGCATCTAATGAGTTTAGGTAGATTTCAATTGAAAGTATAACAAACAAAAGTCAAAAGACATTACAAAATAAGAATAATGTTTATTGTGTGCATGAAGTGGCTTAGTTCGTTGTGTGGTAAACTCTAAAGCAAATCACCTCGTTTAAAAAGCCGATTGCCTTAAATTCTAGCATATAACACTGATAGGTTTTCTTGTGTCTATATTTGTTCAAATAATGCAACATATTTTATTTCTTGACTTTTAATCTGACTTATTTGCTAATTCTACTGGTTACGATAAAGTTTTAACTAAAGTAAACGAGCCAATATTAGGAAAACATATGCATTGGTATGGGTTGTATTCCGCATATAAAAATTGAATTTAGTAATATTTTCATCTAAACGATTTCGTTGAAGCAATGATGTAGAATATGATCTGAATTTGTACAAATAGAAGGCCTTTTAGAAGCTTATATCTTTGTTATCACAAATTGGTTATATTATTCATTAATGCACGTTATAACAAGACCTAGAAATACGTGGTTCACTGTTTATGCAATATATGATTCCAGAATAATTAACAAATGAATTTATCCTACTTCTGATATAAAACTTTCAAATAGAAACATAATTTATTTTAATTCTCTATTTGCTTTTCTATAGGAAAATGTTTTATTTCGGTGCATTTACATCAGCCAATTTTCCTCAATATTTAAAAATTAGTGTGGATTGAAATCTTTATATATTGAATTAGGTTTATGGTTAGTCTGTTATTATTATTAACTATAAAACCAGTATCGTAATACTTGAAATTATGACACAAAATTGAACTTTTACATGATATTATCAGAATGCAATTTCACTAATCCTGGTCAGACAAAATATTGTTTATTCATTAAGCATAATAAACTGTTACTGTAATATTATTGAACAAGAAAAAATGATGAAATTTCAAATAACAAGATAAATTATTTCAAAATCACCTAGATAATTATCAAGTTACGGAAGTCACTGCAGTAGCGAGATAAAGACCCTTTTATTATAAAATTTTGAAAATGAATTGCCAGATAATCTCCTAATTTATCTCCTTATTTATCTGATGTTCGGTCGATAAAATGCTTTATGAAACAAAATATTTAGTGTTTATCGATACATATTCGAATGCACTCAGACGTGAATGTCAGGACCATCGTGTCATAAGCCTAGTTATTTATTTATAGCAAATATGACAATTTTCATGTTAAATAGTTTAAAAAAGTGCAGCAACTGCTCTTACAATTCGCTATAGATTTTACCATCACAAAGGTTACAATGTAAATTAGGAAACGTTATATAAGTTTGTATTAAATGTACAAATTTCTACATTAAAATAACTGATTAAAATCCAAAAGGAATCCTAAAATTATTCTTGGAGATTTTTAAAAACGAGCAAATCAATACTCTAATTAAATCGATCAAGTGAAAACATGCGTATGATATTGTCATGTTTCCTAGTTAAAATGGAAGAATTTCCAATCGGCTATGAAGAAATCCAACAAAAGTGTTCCGAAAGATTCAAATTCAATGGATGGCACAGTACATATATCAAAACTAATTAAGTGATATAAATGGAATAGATCAAATTACTTTGTGGGAGGACAATAAAATTTAGGTTTTAATTATCTATAAAATATAAATATTTCATACAAAATGTGGGCTTGATTCTTCGAATCACATCGTTCCGACAGAATTGCTAAAGATTTTAGAATTTTGAGTCAGAACATCATAAGCACACTATTATATAGTGTCCTAAAAATAGATATTTCACAAAATATTAATTAAACGCTGTAACTCATTCCTTATTAAATAAACAAAATTTTATGTATCTTCAACTTGAAATAAAAATTGCGTGGTTTAAATGTTTTATTTGAGTTAAAAGACATATAATCGCAATTGCTCAAATCCGAAATGTGGAGGGTTGTGCTGTGTTTATGTGAATAGCGATTTGATGATGATCGTGAAATTACGAATCGAATCGTTCTCAGTCAACGAAGATTTTCATATCTCATTCCGTATGTTTGGTATGAATGATTTTGATACCTTTGGCAGGAAAAAGCAAATCCACATCCAGAAAATAATAGGACGATCGCGATGTGTACATGGAAGTATTAATCAATTGGCTCAATACAATTTAACAAATACAATTTAATCTACTGCTAGACTGCTACAGGTGAGAGCCGCATATCTCAATTTGATTTCCATATATATTCAATGCGGTTTGATCCTCGATAGTCAGTTTGCTGTCGTACTCTGATGATGATCAAGGAAGATTGAAACGCGTCAGTGCGTTGCAGCTGGCGGTAGTTTTGTTATGTTGTTTGAAGACAGGTTAAATACAATGGAGTTGGTGTTTACTTCAAGCTCGCAAACTTGATTTAAAGAATCAATTGGGTCATTGCAAAAATGACGTTGCAAGCGGATAACCCGTGAAAACAAATTGTAGCAAATTATTAAGTCTCCAATTAATTGTATACAAATAAATTTGTTTCAATGAAGAACAACAGAAAGGACAATATGGAAACATCATTTTGTTATTAAATTTAAAGAACTGTTTTCCCAAAAGCCTGCTATTTACTTCTATGCA